>PVHY01009849.1:36918-54521 GCA_004024945.1 Uropsilus gracilis
AGCACTGGCACCAGTCTCAGGAGGTGGGAGAGGCCTCCAGGAGGAGGTAATCTGAAGGATAAGTAGCCAAGTAAAGAAGGGGGTGGTGGAAGTTATTAGGAAAGAATATTTAGGTACAGAGAAGACTCTGTGCAAAGGCCCGGGGGTGGAAGACAGTGGTCTGTACTAGCAACCTCAAGTCACTCTGTTTGATTGACATCGGATTCATTGTATGGGAGAGGGAGAGACAAACCTGGAAAGGTGGTAAAAGGTCAGATTCATGGATCCTGCACCTCATTCTCCCTTGGCTAGTGATGGGCTTGAAGGAAGGGTGGAACAAGATATTTCTGTTTTGAAATATCACTCCCACTACTACAGTTTGAATGGGGCTCTATCATTTTGATCCTCCAATTATCTTCAATATTTACCACACTCATCATGAATTGGAAAATATTACCCACTGGTTGAAGAGACAGGTAAGTTAATATGATTCTCACACCCGGAACTGTAACTTTAACTTGAATAACTGGTCATGATTAATAGAACACACATAGCTCTTTTATATTTCTGTCATTGTATTTTATGAAATAACACTACATGTCTACTTTGAGTTTAAGTGTTTCATTTTCCACACAACTTTTTGGAAAGTGTCCTGCTCTTCTTTGAAATCTTAGGAAATGTGCCAAAATATTCTTTCCTAATTGTTTTATCAATTAGATTTCCTTTTTTTAGAATCAATGAAACAACTTAGAATCAATGAATGATTGAAAAATTATAGTATGTGAATGGAATGGGGGGAATGGAGGGAAGAAAAAGGAAGGAGAAGAAGGGAAGGAGGATGGAAAGGAAGGAAGGGGAGAGAGAGGGAGGGAGGGAAGAAGGAGATGGGCAAATAGAACCCACAGATTCAGTGATTCAACTTGGAATGTGGGAAACTTTTCTATTAATCAGAATGGCCTAGAGGTGAAAAGAAGTAGTTTGAGAGTCTGTGAGTGCTCTATATTGAGGAGTATGAGCCCAGACGGAAGCAGAAGAAATACCATGGTTTTACCTTTCATACAGGGCTTCACATTTCAAAGCAGTTTCACAGGCATCATCTCCTTTGCCATAACAACCCTGTACTTGAGTGCTATCCTGAGTATTATGTCCTTTATCTAGATAAGAAAATTTGGATGCACAGGGCCTAAGCGACTCTCCCAGCCAGTAAGAAGTCGGACTCAGACTAGAATATCTGCCTCCGAGTCACCTGCTCTCCCCAGAGCCCCAGAATTGATGGGTTGTGTAGTGGAAGACTTTCTGCCTTATAGGAGCTTCTGTTACAACATAAAATATTCTAAAGGTTCCAGCCCAGAGAGCTGGTTCCTCAGGACAACAGAGCAACTTCCTCCCACTTGCTGTTTGGCTTTAGGCAAGTCACTTCACTTCTCTGAGCCACAGTTGTCTCATCTGTAAAATGGGGGTGTGCTGTGAACTTCACAGAGTTAGGCGAGACCAATTATGCAAAAAATAATTATGCAAAGAAGTACATAGGTCAAGATTCTTCCTGTTGTAAGTAACATAACTTCAACTCCAGACAGAAAAAGGAATGTATTCTATCTCTTGTTCTTTGCTTTTCTCTTGCGCTGAAGACGTATCTTCTCCCGCACAGGAACCTTTTCCAGTTGGCAGGAACAACAGAGTCCATAGCCAAAGCTTAGCAGCCTTAGAAGAAAGAAGCTTCTTTTCACCTAGCAACAATGTATCAATTCTAGAAGGGCCTTGATTGGCCCTGGCTGAGTCACATGATTACCAATCAGACCAATGGCTTTGGGCCAAAGTATGAGTCACTGCAATTGACTCGGCCTTAGCCATATACTCACCGCTATGCTCAGGGCTGTAGGGTGTGTTATGAGAAGAAAGGTGACTAGAAAGTTACTAAAACCCATTGCACAACAACTGACTTACAGTGGGTAGTCACTTGGTGGGAATGCCCTTGGCTATTGTTGGAGGTTGAGGGGGGAGAAGGGCACCAGAGACAGTTTTGTTTGTAGGGAAGTTGGAACTGTGGCTTAATTTGCGGGAGAGAATTCTAGGAGAGAAAAACAAGGAGAGAGGATGCCAGGTCAGCCACACAAGCCTCATTAATACCAAACGCATGTTCCCTGATAGGCCCATCATGCCTTGCACCAGCATCCTCAGCATCCTCTTGGGAATAGTATAAATGCAGTGGGAGTAAAGGGGGCTTGGAGGACAGCTGCACCATGAAGGGTCTCATGCCTGTTTCTTCTGTAGCTGCCCCGCCCTTTCACTCATGACTTTGAGCTCCTGCATGTGGTGCACCAGCTCGCCCTGAGGGTTCAGCGGACACGTGAGACAAGCAGGCAGCCCTCTTGCGCCAGGCTCATCTCATCTACAGATCATCTTTACATTCTTCCTCACCTGTTGAAAACCTCCCAGTGCTTACCCCACCTGAGCGGGGATAAAAATAAACGCCGATCACGCCCCACATGTTTTGTGTAGCCCAGTCAATGGACTTGTGTAGATTCAGAAACAATTGCAAGAGGCTTACATCCTCCCCCCTTAGGCAGTGACTTAGGAAGGAGGTACATGTTCGTTCCATAACTGCCTGACAGTTCCAAGCTGCTTTCAAAGCCATGATTGTGTGCACCAGGCATGTGTTCTCTGTTTGGCCCAGGAATGCTGTTGAAGTTAGTTGCCAGCATTTAAAACTCAGGAGATTCATATGAAACCTGAATCTGAGGCTTCTCTTGAGAGTCGAGAGACCTGCTGATATTGGACTGGCAGATTCCAGTAGAATTGTTGGTGCCACATTGTATCCTCTCTCCCCCTAAACAGGATCTGAGCTTCCAGTTCTCTAAGGTCCTTCTCTTTTTCTCCAAGGTCATTTACCAGCTGGCTCCTGCAGGCACTTAAATTTGCCGCCCATGTTAGAGGCCAAGGGGTGACTGGCCAGCTTTGCCAAGGTGCTCTTCCTAGCTGAATCACCTCCCTGGGGCAACTTCCTTAAAGCCTTTCCTTCTGCTGCAGCCCCTTCAAAGTTCCCAGGGAGCACCAGACCTGAAGCCCAAGGAAACTGCCTCAGCCAGAGGCAGGTGAGACCCAACCCTGCTTTGTCTACACTGTTTGCAAAGCTCATTAGGTGAAGCTGCTTGAAGGAATAAAAGGCAGAAATTCGAGTGGTTTTCATTGCTGTGGTTTTCAAAGATGAGTGAGTGTTTTGCTCAATGCAGCAGGAAGGCAGTTTTAAACATCCTCAGAATTACCTTCATTCAACCTTTGAATGGCTTGATTCTCAGGCTTCTCTGAGCTCAGAGAGCCTCTTCAATGGAGCAAAGCAAGGAATGGATGGTTCTTCAGCTTTCTACCAGGCTTGGGGGGCTCTGTAATCACTTTCGGGTAATTTGTGCCCACCAATTTCCCAACACGGGGTAAATGTGAGGAAGACATGATTCATCTTCTGATTCAGAGAACATTTATTGAGTACCTACTAAGCACTTCAAATGCCATCTATAAGACAACAAACCCCTAAACTACATCACCAGCTTAGACCTCTTTTCAATCCTTATATCTAACTTTCTACTTGAGATCCCTATTCAGATTTCTCCCAGACACTGCAAACATCTGTGTTCTAAACTCAAGTCTTTACTCCCACAAGAAAAGGAAAAATATGACCTTTATTACCATTTGGAGTTTTGCTTAAGCTAAAACTTAGAAGTTATTCTCTACTTTTTTTCTCACTCATCTGCTATAGCCCAGCCCCTCCCCACCCCAGTCCTGTTGGTTCTTTCTCCTAACTGATCTGCCCATAGGTTAGTTAAGGTAGTGCTAGTTGCTGTAACAGATAGGCCCAACAATCTCTGTGGCTCAGTAAGACAGATATGTATTCTTAGGTCAAATAGAGTCTAATAAAGGGCCCAGCTGCAGATTTCGTTAACCTACCCGGGTTACACACAACTTGACTCCACCTTCCCTACAGCCTTTGTTTCCCACCAATGCATGGGAACAGAGAAGCTAGGGAGGACACAGCTATTCCAAATCACTTCAGACCAGTGACACCATAACTTCTGCTTCCAGTTCATGCTGAGATCCGGTCACTTGACCGCACTAGTTGGAAAAGACACTGGGAAATATAGTTCTGACTGAGCATCTACTTCCCAGCCTAAACTGTGGAAATGGACCTTGGGTGGACAGCCAGCCACCCCTGCCTCAATTAATTTCCCCCACTGTCACTACCAATTCCCTCATCTAAGTTAGTTTCACATCTCACTGCATCAGCTTGTCCTCTTCTGGTCTCCTGGATTTCTGTCCTTTTAAGTCACAAATCAGACCATCCTTATTACTCTGAGAGCTCAGTAAAATAAGAACCCTTCACTGTGGTCTCAAGGCTCTGATCAGTCAGGTCCCTGCTTCCTCTCCCACCTCATCTGCTTCTTTCTGTGTAACTTGCAGTCCCTCTGACAACCATTTCCATACTGGACATCTTGCTATCTATCCTGGCTCTCACATCTTACCTGACCAGTCTTCTTCATCCTCTAAGACTCAGCTCAAATGTGAGGTATTTCCTCAAAAGAGGACTTTTCAGTAGAAACAGGACCCCTCATAGGAGAACTTTTCACAGTGAAGAAATAGAAATGTGTTCGTATGGTTCCCTGCACGTATCCTTTATCCCACCTAGGCTGTCAACTCCTAGAGAGTAAAAGCGGTTTCTGCTCTCTTGATTGCTGTGTTCCCAGCACCTAGCACATTGCCATGCCCCTGGTATAGGCTCAGTACACATTTGTCCTATGAATGAATGAATGAATGAATGAATGAATGAATGAATGAATGAATGAATGACATGATGTCATTGGCTCCCTGCACAATCCAATGCAAGCAATGAGAAGATGGGTTTCCCAAGGGTCACCCCACATGTTGTAGATGCACCTACACCTTGGCATTCTTTCTAGCTGGGTTTCTTCTTAGCACTCACATTTTGGGGATCTATTAGATTTTCTCTCTACCTTCCTCTAAACTTTCCCTACCCCTCCTGCCTCCCAGAAGCTTGGAAAACACCTCAGCCTCCACCTCTGGATCCTAAGCAGACATGGATCATGGCAGGCATCTCCCCTGTGTCAGTCAGGGGTGATTGCTCAAACTGCAGTAGAGAGATTGCATCTGCTTACAAAGGCAGGACAGAATCAAGGGAAACCAAGGACCCAGGACCATAAGGAAACTCAATGAGCCTAAGAGAATGTAGGAGTTAACAGAATGTGGAGAATCCAGTCCACCTCACCATGTTCCCACCCCCACTGCCTGCAACATATCCATTGGCTCAATCCTCCTAGAAGCTGGAGGCAAGAGACTGCTGATTGGACCAAGCCCCAAGGGCACCTGGAGGGTGCAGAGGGGCTGGGGTGTGAACTGGAGGCATCTACAAATAATAGCCAGTGCTTGCACCTTTCAGGTAAAAGATGAAATGTGACCCAGTCTCTTAGGGTTTCTTTGGTTTTAAGCATCATAAATGATGGCAGAATTCCAGCAAAATGAGGATTATAGCAGAGGGATTCAGAGTGGCTCTAAGATTTCAAGGAAAAGATGAATAACTGAGCTTCAGGGGCAGGGCCCAGAGTGACAGGACTACATGTGAATTGGAGAGAACCCCACAAAGACAATTGGAGTACAGTTGCCAGAAGAAGGGGTGCTGGATCCACCAAACAAGAGCTGTACTGACAAGATTCATTCCTACCAAGAGGAAAACAAGACCAATTCAGTTGAGAAGCTTATGCCTCATCAAGCCTGGAAAGTCTTGCCCCCTGGTGCTCAACCAACCATGTGGGTTGGAGGAATAAATGAATCAGGCTGCTGGGTCGTGAGCTGGCTTTCCACAGTCCATGGAGACTTAGAAGTCACTCGAACCCAGGAGGTGGTGTGGTCAGCTCCCCATGTGGGAAAGGTATCTCAGACATGGGCAGGAGACTGGGAGGCAGAGGAGGGAGGTTCAGACTGCAGAATGCTCACAGAGCTGCTTGAACCTTCCACAGGGGCAAATCCCACCTCCTGACCAAGCACAAACTGTCAGGGATTCCTGACATAGCCTTGCCCTCATGTCCTGGGAGGAGGAGGAGTTGTGGACTCCTTTCTAGCCATAAAGCAAGTCACACACATGCTTTGGTTTCAGAGTGTATAGAAGTGTGGTTCCACTACCCTGCGTCTGTCACATGCACAATACATGACGTCTACACAGTGTAGCTACCTCCATAAACGTGGCACAGAAACATGGCAGGGCTGCCACGGACCTGCATTTTGTAAATAAAACAAAGAACCACAGAGCAAGGTCCACCTGCATTTCTGGAACAGGCTTCTGGCCCTCCTTGCTACCCACCTCCCTGGGACCAACTCCAACTTTCTCCAGGCCTTGGACTAGAAGTTGTACCCTGAGGGGAAGCCTGCCTTGGCCCCAGGCTGGGTCACCCTACCTCCATTATCACTCTTGACAAGTTGCATTGTCTTTGCATGACCTTGAGCAAGTTAGTTAACCTGCTCTGAGCCTCCATTTCCTCCCCTGGAAAATGGGTTTATAACAGTCTCCACCTAACAGGGTGTTGGTGAGTTTTACACAGAAACTGGCCCAGATGAGGTAAGCAGGACCTCCAGCATAAAGTAAGCAAGGCTGGAGGCCTTGGCCACTTCTTGGCCAGCACACTGAGTCTTGCAGAGGCTGCTACCGACCTGATTTTCCCAATACTGCAGCCTCCCAGAACCTTAGCTGACCACCACCGATTCTAGCAGCTCTTCTCCTCCTACTGATCAAACATCAAAGCTACCTTCCTCTCAGGGATGCTAATTGGCCCAAGCATGTGTGCACTAGGAGCCCAGCAGATTTCTGCAGGAAGTATTGACACCTTTCCACTCAGAGGGGTTGACAGTCCTTGAAGAGCTTAGGAAAGTCGTCTCTTTCACGCTGAAGAGCGGTCCTCATCTGTTGTGTCCTTCACTGACTGAATGGCTGAAGATTTTGCTTCCTGTATTCACCAGCCTTCCATCTCTACCAACTGTATGCACAGCAGCCAAGACACACCAGCTTCCCCAGCTCACCCTGCTGTTTCCGTCACAGCAGTTATCACAGTTCGATGGATTATTGATTTGCTTTGCTTGTGGATTTTTACCTCATTCCTGTCTTGTCTTGGTTTACAGTCAGCCTCCTTGACCAGAAAGTCAGCTCCATGAGGGGCAGGCCTGGGATCTGTTTTCCTCAGTGTGTGTCCTCACCATCTAGAACATTCCATGGGTTACGCGTTGAATATTTACAAAGCACTGAGCCAGCTAAACAAACGAACAATGTGAATTCAGGCCTTGAAGTGCTTTTTCACTGGGTGGCCAAGGAAAAATAATGAAAAGTCTGGAAAGAATTGGGTGCATTCTAGGAGAGGGACCTTCACATTCTCTGAGAGGGCAGGGGAGGGGCTCGTGTACTGACTCTAACTGGTTCTGTGTAAGCTTCTTTGCCTACCGTCTGTCCTCTGGTGGCCTGAGGAGAGAGTGAGCTCGCCACAGGGCTGTGTCTGTCCAGGTCACCATCCCCCTTCAGAGCATGGAGTCTGATGTGTGACACACAGTAGGAGTTTAATCAATGACTTTGAGCTTGGGGATCCCGCCCCCAAATTGGACACTAAGATGAGGTTTGAGGTGGAAGGAACTTCTTTGGTAGATCTCAGGAAACACCAGGAGGAGGGTGGAGAGAGAAGACCAAAGAAATAAGACCAAGTGTCATCAGGCATTTGTGATGACTACAGCTGAATCCTGCAGGGGAGACAGTGTAGACACACATCTCAGTTACCCCCACGAGGGTAGTTAGAGCCCAGCTCCTGTCAGACAATGGTGAGGATGCTCAACGTGGGGGGTGCTGATCCCCACACATTTCTTCTACAAGAGTGTTGTCAGCTGGCAGCCAGATCAGCATGTGTGGGAATGATAGGTGCTAACAGGTTTGTTGGTGGGGCATTCCTAGAAAGTAATGAAGTAAATAGTGAATGAATGAATGAATGAATGAATGAATGAATGAATGAATGAATGAATGAACATTAGCTGATAGCCAATGACATCCCAGGTACCTCTAGTTTGATAATGTGATTTTCAAAGCCTTTAAAGGGCAATTACTTACTGGGGGCAAATTGGGTAAGTTGCCTAAGTTTACACAGCCAGCAAAAGGCAGAACCTAGATGTTGCATGGTCTTGTATGATTTCAGTGTCTACTCTCTCTCTCTCTCTCTCTCTTAAAATTGTCAGCTGGTAGGGAAATATAGTGATGTCTATTACAGCGATGTCAGTTCCTGGACAATGCAGGAAGGGCCCTGGATTTTCTTTTTCATCCTCTTTGTTTCCCTGTCTTCTCTTGGCTCCAGGTCTGGGTCAGCCCAACCTTATCCCAGAGTCCAGTCATGGCCCCCTTTACCCTGAAGTGACCTCAACCCTCCAGGACTTCACCTTAGCCAGAATTCCCCCTTAAAATTGGTGGACTGTAGAGTCCAGTAGAGCTGGGGTAAATTTATGGCGTTGCTGCTGCATAGCTGTGTGTCCTTACGCAAGCAGTTCTACCTCTGTGCCTCAGTTTCCCCCAAAAGCAAGCCAGTAATACCCATTCACAGTTGTGAAATTTGAGGATGATTACAGTCAGCGTCAGTACTCATGAAATAGAATAGTAATCAGAGGTACAGCATTTCATGACTCTCAGCAGTAGCAGTAACCAGAGTCTCAGCATTTGTGCTGAGAAGAAATGGAAGATCTTGAAGAAACTAACTTTTCCCTAACTTGTCAGCTGCTGCTCCATCATTCTACGTTCCATACTGCCCCCTCTACTGACTTGCTCTTCAACAACAGTAACCATCAGGTAGTGTTGAATTGCAGAGCCTGCAGCCTTGGCTCTAACCTTTAGTGAACACATGATGGGTATCAAGCACTGGATAGAGTGTTTGGGGTCCAAGAAGGGGAGAAAATAGAGTCCTGGGTCAGATAGAGAAGCAGAGCCAGAGGAGAACACAGAGCAAAGTAATCGGCATTGAAACGGAAGGGAAGGGAGAATGTCATTATCACCCACGTGGCAGACAAAGTTTCCAGACCCTTCCCTGTTCCCCTTTTCTGAATACCCTGTTATCCCCTCTGTTCAGACTTGTCACTCAGTCCAAAAGTTTCTACCTCCTGCCCGTAAGCTAGAGTGCTCACAGGATTGTTAATCTTCACCTTGAGCACCAAACTGCAAGTTCTTTGAGGTTAGGGCAGTATCTTATGTCTCATTGACACACCATGAACTAACCACACAATGCTGCCGTGGTTCTGTGGCCGCTGGCAGAAGACAAGAGATTCCTGGGTCAGAGGTACAGCATTTCATGACTCTCAGCAGTAGCAGTAACCAGAGTCTCAACATTTGTGCTAGTTCCCCCAGTCCTAATTCCCACAGTGCAAGACAAAGAGGACAGATGACATGAGTTGGGTGACACAAGAGTCCCCACAGTAGGGAACTCAAATCTTGTATAATGAGCACTCAGGAAAACTTCCCTTTGCTCTGGAGATATATCTTTATCAAGCTAGACAGAAAGCATGACTGCCCTTTGTTCTGAAAGGAGATACTATTTCTGTCTTTGAGAACTGTTTTACTAACATCTTGAAAAGACAGTCTGAAGAAAAGACAATCACTACCTCTGTTGGTACAACATGTGCAAACACAAAGAAACTTTTCTTGACAGTGAGAGATGGCTAGGTTGGTAGGTGGATGGGTGGGTAGGTGGGTGGATGCATGGATAGATGGATCAGTAATTAGATGGATAGGTGGGTAATTAGACGGATAAATGGATGGGTATAAAGGCAGGAGGATGAACCTTTGAATGTATCCCAGGAAGTTCCAAGTGTATTCCTAAGGCTAAATCATACGTCCTAGGGCAGGACAGAGGTCTTATCTCCTCCTCCTGATTCCTCAGACACTCCTCTCTCACCTACTTGATATATTGGTCTGTGCCTATAACTCCGCTTGGAAAAACATTTAAATATTGCCCCAGCTAAACAAGGTTGAAAATCACAATGTGGGGAAATGATTCTCAGACTTGAAAATGCCACAGATTCACTGGAGGCTGCTTAAAACGGACTGCTAGCCCCTACTCCCAGAGCTGTTGCTTAAGTAAGTCTGGGTGGTGGCCAGAAAATTGCATGTCTAGATAGACACTAGAGCAGATGCTGTTCATGCAGGGGCCACCCCTGAGAGCCCCGCTCTAAGGCATCCTGACCCCAGCTTGCAGTCAGTTCAGATACACAGCGTGCCCAGGCCATGCAGACAATGGCATGGCCCGCCATATTGGAGATTGCCAAGAGTGATTTCAGACATAGCTCATACTCAGCAAAGAGCTTCTAATCTCAAAAACAAAGACAAAAACACCACACAAAGGCCAGGCACGGTGGCGCGTGCCTGTAAGTGGCAGCCTAGGAAGCTGTGGTGGGAACTGGGGATCGTGGTTTGAGTCCTGCTTGGGGCAACGTAGTGAGACCTAGTTCCAAAAAAATAGCTGGGTGTGGTGGTGCACGCCTGTAATCCCAGTTACCTGGGAAGCTGAAGCTGGGGATTACTTGAGTCTGTGGTACCCCAGGCAACGTGGGCCTGCAGTTCCATAGGCAAAAATAGCGAGACCAAGTCTCAAAACAAAACCCACACAATCAATAAAAATAGTGAGAGAAGGAGTCACCATTGGTTGAGCATGTTACAAGCTTCCGGGGCATCTTCTCATTTAATCAGCACAATGCGATGAGGTCGGGATTATCATCGTCTCCAGTCAGAGCAGGTGAGAAAGTTGAGGCTCAGAAAGGGTAATGAACTTGCCTGAGGTCACACAGCTCGGAAATGACAAAACCCAGGACAGACTCCAGAGCTTTTCAGTCATACCGTATCCATGCACACAGCCTTTTCCACACAATTAGAAAATTGACTGTTTGCTCGAGTGTCATTTTAAATAAATCAAGTGCCAAAACGTATGAAGCTAATGGCACTCTCAGCTGTCAGGCTCGGGGGAGGAAAGTGGGCGCTCTCATTAAGGCTTTGGAAATCAGGGTGAGGCCAGCAGGGTCTCTTTCTGGGGTCCTGAGCGGTGCACACTGCAGAATGTCAGCCCGCTGGCAGGTTGGCTTGTCACTGCCTCTGGACTGCGAGCCTGTCTGACCTCTCCCCTGGAGCCAGAAGTCCTGCCTGGGGGCCTCAGATGCCCCTGCCTGTCACAGCGCCTGTCGCTCACAAGCACAGGGCAGAGAATGATTAAACGAACAATAAAAGAGGCCACAGAGAGTTCCCAGACCAGTTGCTCTCCATTTGACTCTTCAAATGAAAGCTAATTGATGGCGTGAGCTATGTGGACTGATGAGAAAGACACTGACTGCAAATGGAGGGGGGAACTGGAGGCCCCCCACACCCTTCCCAGCCTGCCCCTCCAGCTTGATAACCAGCAGCCCCTACATCACTGCTGCAGAGCCCAAGGGGGTCCTGTAGCAGAGGAGGAAGCCATGCTCCCATCCATCCTTTAAATTCCATAGGTGGGAACAGACCCAGGGAGGAAAGGCAAGTGCCCAAGGTCACACGGTACGTGCAAGGCAGAGTCAGATGGGAAGTCAAGACATTGACCCTGGTCTGGCATCTTTTAGACTATCAAGTTGGAATGTTATCTGCTTCTCTCTCGGCCTCCTCCCCTTTATTCTCTCCTGGGGACCACTGCCATATGTTCAGTCGTGGCGCCCCTCAAACACCTCCACTCACAGGTGCTGAAACCCATGTCCATGGTCAGCTCTGTGACCAGCTCAGTTGGATGGAATGTTGCTTTCAGGACATCTGAATGTGAATGTGTTAGGTGGATCAAGCATGCCAATTAACCACAGACTTTACTGCTCCCTAATGCCTCAGACCCAGCGCACCTCATCTGTGTCTTCTCTCTGCCATTGCCTTCAGAAGGCAAGTGCTTTGGCTCTTCATGGCCCAGCGTGACAGGCCACCAAATACTAGAAAATTCTGAGATACGGTGCTTGAGATGGGGGGACATAGAGGTTCCTTTACTGGGGGGAGAGGGGTCCAGGGGAGAATAAAAGGACTAAACTGAAAGAACAGTCAACTTCCGATGCTTCTCTGTTTCTCAGTTAAGCCCCTTGGATGGTGGAGAGACTTACTCCACACCCTAATGCTCCTATCCTCTCTGTTGCTTATTTGTTTTTTAATGACTCCACTGTGGACAGTCACTGTAAGACCAAGTGGCAAACAGAAGATACAGACGGGCCGCAGGGTGTTCCCGCACTCTCATAGCCCCCAGGTCACCTCGGTAAAGCAGGGACCCAGGCCCAGAAGTCCTCAAAACTGAGTAAACAGAAGCAGTCAGTAACCTACCTGGCCGGCGCTGGAAAACAGAATAGCTAGAGTGAAGGTTTAGCGCCATCTGTGGGTTTCTGGGGAAACTGCATCTCTCCTGATGGGCTGTGTAGAGCAAAGGGCACCTACCTGCACACTTGCCAGCAAGGATTTCTCAGGCAAGAGGTTGCTTCCTCTTTGCTCATTAAAGCACTCAGAGAAGCTGTCCGCGCTTAATTGTTCCAAGAACTCAGACTCCGTTTAAAAGTCAGTGAAGACACCGAACTCTGCACCAGGAGAACAAACTTGCACTTGATTTTACCGGTAGCCCCAGGGAGCTGACCATCCTCTGATTAAGCTCACCTTCTGACCCAGAGATTCTAAGGGGTTTGGTCAAACCCACACAGCCCACGAGGTGGCTGAGCCAGATCTGGGAGTCAGATGTCCCAGCTTCAAGTCTGGTGACCTTTCATAGGCCCAGGCTGTTTTTCACACCCGGGAGAGTGCCTTTCCGTCCCTTCCCTACCGCAGTCCTGCAAATATCCGCAGGGTGCTTGACCAGTCACCAGTCACCGCAGGGATGGGGCACCCCATCTTCTCCGGGGAGTTCTAGGCTCTCGCGGACAAGCTTGTCCCCGGCTTCCTGGTCCTGTCTGGGCTGCCATTTTCAGCCCCCGCAGATGCCTGCTCCCAAGGCCAGTTTGCTCTCTCTCTCTCTCTCTCTCTCTCTCTCTCTCTCTCTCTCTCTCTCTCACTCTCCCCCTACTTTCACTTGCTAGGAGCCCCGGTATTAGCATACTGAGCTGGCAGTCAAAACAGGGAACAGGTTGACCACCGAAAAGGTGCTACCTTTAGATGAACTGCTGAACTTCCCTGGGCCCGGGCCTCTCCGTGTGTGAAAAGCCAGGGCTGGAGTCAGCCATTTCCAAGGGCCTTCCCCGTGCTGTACCTTTCACTCTTTCAGCTGGCCGATGACCTGGTCTTTCCCAGGCACCCCTGAGCGCCTTCCTCAGCCGAGCACAGGGTACTGGGTCGAGTGCAGAATCAGAGGCTCTCTGGGAGGGGGAAGGGGAGAGGTGAAGGGCCATGTAAGGGGTGCAGTGGGTGCAGAGAAGCACGATCTGGGTCTTTCAGCACCCCCTAGGACCTTCAGCATGGACAGAGAGGCGGCCCAAGGGATAGTGCTGGGGGCTGACGGCCTGTGGAAGGAAACGGGGGTACCTGGGTCTGGCTGGGTGGGTCCAGTGACATCCTGCTCCAGGTTGGAGCTGCTGTTGGCTAAGAAGGAGGTAAATGTCACTGCATGCGTGGACCCCAGTAAGCTCTGCATTGGATTGTTTCAACAAGCACTGACTCCGTGTCGGGTTGAACCACAGATTCTCCAACTTGAGTGTGGCTGGGGGCTTCCTGGTAAGCTTGGTCAAAGGCAGACAGCTGACCCCACCCTGATCGTCAGACTTAGCAGGCCTGGGGTGGTGTCCAGGTGCTGGCCACTGGGCTGGTGATCCTGCTTCGAGAAGCATGGCTTGGAGAGACCCGTGAGACTGCCTGGTCCTGCCCTGTGGGGTGTGGTGTAGGGTTAGACATATGCGCGCTCTAAAGTGCACCGGGTGTTGGTGCAGGAAGGGGTGGTGCTGGGCGCCGCGGGAGCTCTGGAGAGGAGGGGGATGCTGCTCATGCTCCATGCTCAAGGCTAAGTCCAGCTGGCCGGGCAGAGCTGCTGTGCCAGTGTTACCAGGACCCCATCGATCTTGCTCATCCTTTCCTCCCCATTAGTGAAAGGGCAGTGAGATGCACTTCCTTGTTCAGATGGGGGGGCAGAGGGGAGGCAAAGGACTTGCCCAGGGTTTCTCGTGGAGAACTAGCCACCGAGTGTCTCCAGTGTGACAGCTCCCGACCACCCAAGTCCCTCTGCTGCTTCTGCCCTCTACCCCCAAGCCCCTTACCCGGGGGGCCGCCGCCACCATGCCCAGGCTGCAGGGCCTGCCAGCCGCACTCTGCCCGCTCCCTCCCCAAGCCCTTCAAGTGTTTTCACTGCTGGACAAATTCAGCAGATGCCTTTCGATCGCAGCCTATTAAATTAGCCCCTCTCTGCAGCCAAAAGAAGATAATTATGTTTTCATTATCCCTGGATAATATATTACCCCCTCGGTGGCAGCCTCATCAGCGAGCCTCCTCCCTTCCCTCTCCTCCCTTTGGCCCTGCCAGAGCACGCCTACCTCCAGGCTGCCGGGTGGGGACCTGTGAGAGTCCCGGGAGGCAGAGGGGGGAGAAGGGACAACCTCTCTTGAGCTATGAGAGGCCTCTTACCCTCACCTGGACATACACAGGGATTGGGGGGGGGGGCAAGAGAAGGTCCCAGAAGAGTGATCACAGTGGCCACTTGTGGGGAGCTTGCAGGCGCAGACCCCAGGCCACAACTTGACTGCCTGAAGTCTGCAGCACTTTAGGAGAAGGGTGGCATCGTGCACATCTCCCCCCACAGCCCAACACCGAGGTTGCCCAGGCAACCTCAAAAGAGGAAAGACTTCCAGAGCACGTCAGGCCAGCAGCTTGGGCAGGACCATCATTCTGTACCTGTCTCGGGGCCCCCATGTGACTCTGGACTTCTGACTCCACTCTTGAAGCCCGTGGGCCCCACCCTACCCAGGTCAGGGGGTCCCCCCCTCCAGGAAAGCCAGCTCTGGAGATGTGACTCTCACTTCGTCCACCAGGCGGCGGTGGGGAGGCGGGCAGGTCCTGAGTTCTAGCAGCTGCCTCACCAGCAGCCCAGGGGGACCTGAGCTGGGCAGGGGGGACTGGAGCTGAGCTGGGCACCGTGCCTCCCAGCCTCCTCCAAGCCTCTGCCACCGGCGGTAAATGGAAAGGAACAAAAGACATTTTCTCTACCGTTTTTACGATGATTCAGTGAGACACACCTATACGGTGCTTGACTTGAGACGGACACGATGAAACGTACTCCGTGCCAGGCGGTACACGGTAACCCTTACTGCTTTCCACACCCACAGCTGCTGTGTGGCTAGATCCCACCTCTACAGAAACAACCAGGGAGAGGGAAGGGGAGTCATCGCTCTCTCACTCCCTCCGCCTTCCTCACTCCTCTCTGCCTCTTCCTCTCTACTTCCCTTTCTCCCTCTCTCGCTCTTTACATTTGTCCCCACCAATCTCTTCCTGCCTCTGTCTCCCTCTGCCTTTCTCTGTCTCTGTCTCTCTGTCTCTCCCTGTCTCTCTCATACACACACACACACACACACACACACAGGACCTCTTGTGGTCACTTGCCCCTCCGCTGGGCTCCCAGTCTCTCCCAAGAGCTGCATCACGGTGCTTTGCTCTCAGTTGTACCAGGACACCCGGTGGTGAGGACCGACGAGTTGAGGGACCGGGGTTTCTGTGTCCCCTTCTCCTCAACCCAGTTCACTCTCTTCTGCAAGCGCCTTCTGGGGGCTGCCCTTGCCCTCCCTCCCACCCTGGCCCCCAGTTTCAAAGCAGCTGGTGCTACGGGAAAGGAGGCCCCCACCTCGGCCACTCCTGACCCCGAAAGCCGTGGGCTGGCCAGGAATCCGTTTGCAGCAGGTGAACTGCCAGCCCAGTGTAAGGCGGCTTCCCTTCCCTGGCTTCCTGCTTTCTCCAGTTGCCATGGTAATTGAGGGGAGCAGTGTTCTGATACCACTGAAACCCAGTGCTCAACTTTGAAGTGGTTCAGGCAGGGGAAGTGGGACCCTGGGCTGAAACGTGGCTTCTTGGGGTGCCCCCTCCCACCTCGGGGGTCTGCTCTTGGGCTCCCTGTCCTTACTATTATTTTTGGCTTCTGTTTACTGAGCACCTACTACAAGCCCGGCACTATACCAAGACATCCACCGGCACCATCTCATGGTCGGCATCTTCACGGTGACCCCAAGCCCAGCTCGCCACAGATTCTGAAGAGTGCCCACCTGGCACAGCCAGGGAGCCACAGAGCCCTGGGCAGAGGGAATTGCTCACTCCTGTCTTCCTGCCACTGTGTGGAAACAGCGTGAATCTCCATGGCCCACACCCCCCCATTATTCTGTATTCCTCCCTTCCCTCCTCATCCCTGCACCCCTACTCCTGCCCCTAAAGCCACACCCCCTCCTTTAGGCTCCATGTGCAAGACGATCTGAAAAGCATTTATTAGTGACAAAGGAGGGTAGCAGCTTCCTCTTGCCTTTCCTCTTGCACCAGACGGTTGAGCCTGAGAGGGCTTCCTCCCCTCGGGGAGGCTGGGGGGAGGGCGACCGAGGCCCGTGGAGCCAGGTGCTGAGTGTGTGCACACGCGAGTCCAAACCCGCGGCTCTTCCCTGTTTCCCCGAGACCGTGAGCAGCAGCAACAGTGAAATACAAAATCCTTTGCAATCTGCCCAGGGAAAGCCAGCTTTTGAGATGGGTTTATATGGTTACCCATATGGTAAGGGCCCTAAGAAAGGAAGGGAAGCTGGCTTCTCTGTGTCGCCCCTCCCCCGGCTCAGCCCTCGGCCGGTCCCCACCTGCCTGCAGGTCTAGCCAGGCCACAGGTCAGCCCGTCCCCAGCATCCTTCCTCCTCCCGCGCTGCCAGCGCTGAACAGGCCCGCCTTTCCAGAACTGGCGGCCTCTGCCTGTCTGCACCCCCAAGAGCCAGGGCCAGCCTGGGGCCACAGCCTCCCACAGGGGCCTGGGGGGGGGGCTCCTGGAGGCCAGGGGCGCTGCCCCAGCCCCAGAGGCCCAGGTTCCCTGCCCGCTCAGGAATGGGATTCCTGCAGGCATAGAAAGAGCACAGCGTCCTGCAGCCCGGAGCCCTCTCTGCCAGACGCTGCCTGGTGGCCAC
Organism: Uropsilus gracilis; assembly: GCA_004024945.1. Classification (NCBI taxonomy): domain Eukaryota; kingdom Metazoa; phylum Chordata; class Mammalia; order Eulipotyphla; family Talpidae; genus Uropsilus; species Uropsilus gracilis. The sequence goes on from PVHY01009849.1 coordinate 54,064, forward strand.
CACCGGCCCCCCCACCCCCCCTCAGGCTCCCAGAAATTGTCATAGTGTGTGTGTGTGTTTCCTGATAGGAAAAAAAATGGAAATTAGGTTATATAAAAGATGTATGCTTCGGAGCCCAGAGCAGCTCTTTTAATGAGGGTTGCGACGTCTCCCTCCCCACACCCATAAACCAGCCGGGTCGGACGTCACCGCTAATTCGTTTCAGCGCTGATAGGATAAAGGAGGGACATCGAGCAACCAGTTCCCCCTCGCGACCCTCGCTGAGCTCACGGCTCGGTCCCGACATATTTATGCCGCGTCTCCAGCCGCCGGCGCGAGCAGCTACTTAGCGCCGCGGCTCCTCCGAGGGGCGGCCGGGCGCGGTGAGCCGGGGGCGCGCGCGGGCCGGGCGGCGGGGAGCCGGGGAAGCCCGCAGCCTCCGTCCCGAACTTGGGCGCGCTGGGGCGGAGGGCGGGGCG
>PVHY01009850.1:0-54390 GCA_004024945.1 Uropsilus gracilis
AAAAAAAAAAAAAAAAAAAAAAAAAAAAAAAAAAAAAAAAACCCAAAAAAACAAAAACAAACAAAAAAAAATTCTCAAGGCTGAGAATTGTCTAAGAGTTGTCTTAGAAACACTAGCTAGTCAGAGTCTCTTGCATTTCTAAAACTAGCAGTGAAATTAAAGACAAATGATTCCAATCACTATACCTCTGTAAAACATGAGTAATAACAAAGTCTATTAAAGAAAATTCAGTCTTTCTCTATGGAAGAAAAAAGCATGGTGCCCCAAAGGGTGATCACTCTAGCATATTTTTTATTTAAATTTTTATGTAATGTTTGTCTCATCCCCATTAATAGATATGATTGAGAGGAAAGGTCCACCATGAAACTCACCCTGTTCTATCTCTGACATGTTCTTGCACAGGAAGATTACATTTGCAACAACTAGAAAACATTACAAAACAATCCATAAAAAAGGACTAGATTTATGATACAGAGAAGTACTATAAAAAGTTGGAGAAGAAAAAATTAATTAGGCTACAGTGGCCTGAATTATAGTTTCAAAAGAAACAGGAAGAAGAAAAATTTCAAAAGTCTGACCAAGTTATGTTGCAGTGATGTTAAGCATTTTGTTTAATTCTTCCCAGGTATCACATGCTGCTGCTCAGAGGTGGGAAAAGAAAGAGAATATCTTTGTTTTCTATTCCATGGTCTCTCCTGAAGTCCACGTGATGTTCAGTGCCAGAGAGAGAGAGAGAAGTCTCCTCCAACTCAGACTTGAACACGCAGAGAATCCCTTACACCAAACTTTATCCCTGAGAAAATATCTCAAGTCCCATGTGAACCTCTTGGATCCATTGTCAACAGACACTGGAGAATCTGGAGTCCAGACTCTTTCTTAAGTAAAGGTTTCTCTTCCCTTACAACTAGTCCTTAGAATTTTCTGCCTCTGAAGTTTTCCACCAACATAGCCTCCTTTGATAGACCCTGAAACTTGAAACTCAAATTTATTAACATCTCAGCAGAATTTCTGACAGCAATAGAGTTCCCTGAATGAAGTGATTCCTTAAAACTGAACATATTGACACAAAGAAATCTATATATTTAAAAGAATTGCTAAAAATGAATACAATAAATACCTATGAGGCTATTCTCCAAGATAATGATAGTAAACTATTTCAAAGTAATTACTGACATGGAATGCTTTAATATTTCTAGTATGGTTCCTTAAAATATATTTCATAAAAATATTTTATAAATAATAACTACCTCTTGAAAATGTGATAAATATGACTTTCCCTAATGGAAGATGAAATTGTAGAACTTTTAGAGTCACATCATTTCAGAATTCCTGTTAAGAAAAGGAAATTCTGGTGCAATTCTTGGGTATAAATGATGAATGGACTTAGATTTCTGAGGGTCCACATTGGCTGTGGCATTGAATTCTGTTTCCCATTTTCTGACTGGCCATTCTAGATCCTTGATATTACATCTAACAACTTTAAATGTGTCCTAGAGAAAACATTAGGAAATAGGCTTTGTGTTGTATGATATTTACAGATGTTTTTCCTACAGAAAGAATTATATGCATACTTGGGCATACCAATTCAATTACACAGACATGAACACATTTGTGAAGTGTACTGGTGTAACTTTACTATGGTTTTGCTCTAGAGTGTGAGATTTCAGTTGAAGCAGATCCTTAAAACAGTGATGCACATGGCTAGCTAGGTGATGCATTCACTCATGTGAGAGGCATTTATCAGCTGTTTACCTTACACCAGGGACATCATTAATCATATACCTGAGATATCAATAAGTAAGATATAATCCCTTTTCAACTCATGGTTGTAAGTCAAGTAGTGGAGGTAACATATGAAAAACTTTAAAAAGGTGAGAGAAATTGTAGCTTCTGTAAAAGCTGTGCAGGATGACTGAGGAATCAGTAGACAGCTGGCCAGCTGGTTCAACTGGTCCACCTATTGTGGCGATAATGGTGCCTAGTCTTGAGGAAAATATGTCACAGGACAAATGTTATCAGCAGTGAAGCACCATAGTATGTAAACACACGAGATTGCAAAGATTATTTGGAATGTTCAGGATTCACATGACTAGAAGAATATGCATGGAGCAGTTGAGCAGCAGGAACAGAAGTGGGGAAGAGAATCAGTGTTAGATCTTGCAGGTCATAGAAGAAATTTGGTTGCTGCCTGAAGGTAGGGGAAGTGACCTAATCTTCTCTGTGCATTAGAAAGATAGTGCTTGAGAACTTCAGGTGTGATCTGGCTGGGCTAAGTGGTCATTTTAATTTAGTATTTCTAGACATCACTTTCTTAAAGGAAAAACAAGCAAGAACATTTTGAAGCTGCCTTTAGTTAACAACTATGGCAGATGTTGCTAGTTGTCTGATACTAATTGCATTTCCATCACTTCCTGTGGAGTAACAGTTTTTCTTCAAGTAACAATGTGCCATATGAAAATGCTCATCTCCCCCAAAGACCAATCTATGGCTAAACTCATAGGACCATGCTTCTAATAAGATATATAAGGACATCCTCAGGGAAAAGATTTGGTAAAATCTATTGTTTTCCTAATTAAAAGGGGAAAATCACAGTCACACCTGCTTCATATTTATTCTTACCTTTCTATCTCTCTGAAACATCAATATGATACATATGTACCTAGGCCAGTCATTTAGTGGACTTCAGGATAAAGACCCCACAAAGGCAGTATCCTGGGACATACAAGGCATCTGGTCCTCAATGACTCCCTCATAATGCTGTGTAACCCAGAGCAACCCAGATTCCTTCTGACATGTAAAACCTAAATTCTGTTTAATAACGCACCAGAGCAGATTTCTAGTCAGATAGAGCCAAAAGTAATAGTAATGGACTCAGCAAAAAAGGAAAATATACAAGTAAGTATAATGTAAAAACAAATATAGTGAATAGAGAATCTGACTCAAAATAGAGTGTGAACCAGAAAAGACTACTGTAAACTTTTTATTGTGGTTTCAAGTCTCCAAAACATTATTTGTCTTCATCAATCTCTTCTTCCCTCCACATTTTCTTATCCTACCTCACTTTGTAAAAAATAATTTCCTTGGATCAGTGCAAGGTGGAGAGTAAACTAGGCCTGGGAATTATGAATGACCTTTATTGTAACTTGAAAGCACAAGCAAGAAAATATCCAGAATGAATTAGAGTCCCCCATGGATTCCTAAGTAATCGTTTTCCTCCTGGGACTGCTAGCTGAAAAATACTTAGCAAAGCAAGCATGAACAGAATATCTTAGTGTGACCAACTAGTGTTGGGGTAAAAGATTCCAGCAGAGACATATCTGTTTGTTTTTCAAGAAAGCCAGAACTGATTGAATATAATAATCATTCTACTTTCAAGCACAAAGATTCCCATCAATGCACAATTAGATTTTAAAGTGCAGCAGACCTGCCAATTGAGGCTTTGGAAATCAAACGCAATGGAGAGGTCCAATCTATTCTGGCCAAATGCGCAGTCCCACTGACATTGCTGGGATTCTCGCATACATGGAGTTAACATATGGTTCTCAGCCATCCCATTTCTCTGCACGTAACAGGAACTGTTCTGATTACACGTGGGCTAATGCTGACACATTGTGTTGTTCCAACTAAGTAATCCCAAACATTCACATCTAAAGCCGACCTCCATTACCATTCTGGCTGCCAGATGTTCTTGTGAGGAACTGTTTCCTCTGTAACGTCATGAACTGTGATTAAAGTAGATGAAGAGCGTTCTATTTACTTCCTCACCCTCATGTGGAACAATATTCTGACTGTTGATTACACTAGTCTCCATTTGGAAAGTATAACTCTTATTATATAAAATCTTCGAAAAGCTCGGGTAGACATGTAGTTACAAGTTAAACGATTGATTTTTAACTAATGATGGGTCAGCCTGACCTACATGGACAAGTCCTTTGTGACACTATCTGCTTTTATTATGATCCAAGAGTCAGTAAAATCACTTCTGAGAATTGATTTTTATCTTGGATCAGGATGATAGAGTCATTTCTATACAATATTGCAAAAGACAAGATCTTATGCATAACATATTTTACCTCTCCACAGCTGCACACTATTTTGATTAGACCCAGATGCTAACAAAAGGCAATGCAGAATGCAAAACCACATAGCATGTTTAAACATCTCTTTTATTTATACCTGCATAATCAACTCAAAGGTCACAATAAGATTTACTATGAATACTATGAGTCACAATCTATCATATCTCAACTTTAGGAATGATTGGACATGAAAAAGCCTTATATTGAATCAGGATGGTAGCATTTTTACAGATGATCTTAAAGAAAAGAACGGAGAAAGATAAAACTGTGATCATTTTTTACTCCAAAAACTATGCAGTCTTGACTTTCCAAAACTGGAAACTTCAGAACTTAGAGGATTGACATTAGTATATTTGTAAGTGTATGGGGAAAATGAAATGTTCCTGGAAGACAAGAAGTTTTTTAGTAATAATTATTCTAGGTCTGATGTCTGATGCAGAAGAAATACCAGTCTGATGAGTTAGAAATGCCTTGCAGATCTGAAATTTTGCAATAGTTATACCAGAAAATTTTAATTCAAGCATCAACTCCGATTGTAATATTTTTCTGGAACATTATATTGAGGGAATATTGTATATAGAATTCAAATTCAAAACAAAAGAATGTGATATTTAGTTAGTAAGATTAGCCATGAAAATTGGAAGTATTTTCTTGCATACTTGAGTTTGTTATTTGATAGCAAAAAAGGGGAGCAAAGAGGGCATGAAGGAGTGAGGAAAGTCCTGATTTTTGTACCTCAAAATCCTCATTCCTTGAGAGAAGAAAATGGAAGGACATCCAGCTTGCATGAAAACATTTTATGTAGAGAAAACATTCCTGAATAAGGTGATACACCTCTCTCCTCACCCCTACTCTTCTAGATAAGACAAGGGTCATCTGGGCTAAGGTGGAAGGAAAGTATCAGAATAAAATTTCTGGGATACAGAGGGACCCATACAGAGAGATATCAAAACCCCTGTGCATCAGCAGCTTCAAAATCAAATAGAATTTCAGTCCTAATTTTTTATTCATTGTTTATTATTAATCATTTTTGTTGTTTACATATTTATGTGTGTATATGAATATGTATAATATATATATATATATATATATATATAGTATCATGTATTCCCCAGGGTTCTCCTGCTACCACCAACCTAAACTGCTTGCCCCAGTTCTGTTGCTAGCTTATTTTGCCTTTCCCTTGACCTTTTGTTTGTTTTCCCTATATCCCATCTATAAGTGAGGCCATTTTTTCAACCCTACATTTTTCAGCACATCTTGGGGAGGTGGAAAACCTCACAAAGCTGTGGTTGCATGGTATGCCTAGGTCAGTAGAACCATTGTGCCTGGAAAATGCTGAGGTCACCTGGAAAGCATACACTACCTCAGACCCTTACCTAGGCCAGAGTTTTGAAACTTCACCAGATATAAGAATCACCTCTAGGGTTTTCAAAATATACACATATACCCTGGATATCACACCCAAAGTTCTTGATTCAATAGGTCTGGAACATGCCAAGAATTTTCATATCTAATCAATCTGTCTAAGTAAGGATGAATATACTAATCCTGGACCACACGCTGAGAACCACTGAGGTTCAAAAGGCAGCAACTCTCCTCAGTCCTTCATACCCTCTTTACTCAAAGTTTTGCTATCAAATAACAAGGAGCTTTAACACTTCTGTTCAACCTGTGTTGACAACCTAGGTCTAAGTAGGTTGAGTCTTGAGCAGCCCCACTGCATCATCTGTTTGTTGCATGAGAGAAAAGTCCATGCAAGTGGTGGGAAACAGTTGCCTGCCTGACTCCTAAGGAACAGAGATCTCCATGGAAGCCTGTGTCACTGATAGATCAAGAACCAGGTGAGGGAATAACTAGCTCAGAGATGGCTCTCTGGTCAGATGTCTATATTTTTCCATTCTTTCTCTCTCTCTCTCTCTCTCTCTCTCTGTCTCTCTCTCTCTGTCTCTCTCTCTCTCATACCTAGAGAATAATTAACAGAATAATTATGTATGAACTTGCTGCTTGGCTGAGGAGCTTTAACTTTCACGGAACAGTCTCTGAATTATATTGAAGTACAGAAAAATTCAAAGCCAAATTTATGGATTTTAAAGATAGTAGGTCATTTTTCATCATTGAGGGACCAGAAGGGCATGTGAAGAGTGGTTAAAGTTTGGACTGCTAGCTGAGGTAATAGCGTGAGAACTCTCCAGACATTATCAAAAGATTTATTGACCTGAATTGCAAGGCTGACTGAGATTGAAAGACCATGGTGATGTCCATTCACAGAAATGTGTGACTTCTCCACTGGTGGCAGATATGCAAAGGGGTTCCTTCTACTGACCTAGAGTTGAAGCTTTGTGAATAAGTATCACCAATGGGCAAAATCAATGAAATGAACTAAGTCTGGAATGTAGTTGAAGAGTTTAACTATTAATTCTCTTTGAAAATTATAGCATCCAAGTAGGTTTGAAGAAAGAAGATAACTAACAGCACTTGGATGTAATATAATGTTTTACTAAAATGTGAAATCCATTCAAACCCTGCATTGCTATGAAAGAAACCGGTGAAAGATATAGGATGTAATGCTAGAAAAACAGTTTGAGATCCTTATCAATCAACTAGAGAGTAAATTGTTTCACTACAATCAAAAATACTTTAAGGGCAAGTAATGACCTAAGTCTCTATGAAAAAAAAATATTGTTTCTGAGATAAGAGAATAATCAACTATTGATATGTATAAATGTCATGTGTGCTGATATTTTTAAGGATGAAAAGATTAACAGTTCTGGTATTATAAAAAAAGAAAAATCTATAACTTGGCTACTCAGCTATAAAAAGAGATGAAATCTTACTACTTGTGACAACATGAATGGAACTGGAAGAGACCATGTTAAGAGAATTAAGTCAGTAGAAAGATTAATATCTGATGATTTCACACATGTGAAATATAAACAAAAGCATAAACAAAACAGAACCAAAACAGACCCTAGAAGTGAAACCATAGAATTGAGGCTACCAAAGGGAGAAAACAGAGGTAGGGAATGGAGGGGGAGAGGGTCCATGGTCTAGATGGTAAAAGTATGGGTATATTGGTATGGGTATGTGGGTGGGGTACGGTAACATGCATCTAGAAGGTCTCAACCTCTTTCCCTAAATCCTAAATGGAACTGTAGAAGTACTAACACAGTGAAAAATCTTTTTCAAAGAAAAAAACCTAAAATCACAACCTGAAAATTTGAAAATTATCAAATGATTTAACATTACTGGTTAGGACCAAAAAAGACATTCCCAAGATTGTCATCTGGTATAATTTCTAAGATGCTTTGTGCTGATAAACAATTTTCATGTGTTAAGAGTAAAGAGGTAATTTCTTGCTTGTTTACACACAAGCTACATTTTAATGGCACCCTTTTTACCATTGAAAATCCATGAATTGGCATTAAACCAAGAGTTATTTGTGGTGAGTCTGAGAACACAACATTCATGCTAGCCAAGATAGTTACATGATAATGCTGAAGTCAATGGGGGTGTTTATCATATGAGTTTTAAAAAGAAGAAATGACCCAATCATTTTTTCTAGTCTACACTAATTCCCTTAAAAGGATCTATTGATCAAATTCAGCAATTTAAGTTGCAATTACAGAAACAAGTAAGTAATCCACCAAAATGCCTGGAAGCACTCAATGGAATTCCACGAGTGATTGAAAGTGTTGATCCAGATGGTGGTCACAAAATGTTTGGAAACTCTGCTGTCAATCTAATTGTGAGTAATGACTGAACTCTGAGAGGTTTGCGCATTTGAATCAGATAAGCATCCCAAATGTTGGATTCTTCAAACTTGATTTGATTGTGCCTTGGGTCATCTTTAATCTTCTTTTCACTTGTTTTAATTACTTTTATTTCTATTTCTAAGTAAAAATGCAAGAATCTATACCCGGCAATTATTTAAGTTACTTTTACATCTGTCCTTTTCTCTGTTATATCTAGGAAGACTATGTAGCCAATTATTTACTGACCAAATAGTTAGAATCCTCTTTTTCCCCCAAGTTCTTCTCCTTCTCATTCTCTTTTTTCTGTGTACATTTGCACAGCAAGGCTGCACAAAGCCTTTCAAGATTTTATCATTTTGTGGGAAGGGAAAATATATCTATGTATATATTGTTGCAACATTGTTTTTAGAGCTATTAAATCCTAGTGAGCATCAGGAAACAAAATAATGGAAAGTAGAGAAGCTGAAAGTGAATTTGCTTCAGAAATGTTGCTCTTGGAAGTATTTTTGGAAACGGTGCCTTTGAAGCCAAGATGACTTGGGGAATAACCTGCCAGGTAAAGGAACTGAGGCAGACAGACAGACTGATTGACAGACAGTGCATAGGTGCTAAGTAAAAAGGTTGTTCTCTAAAGTGAAAGATAATGTAATTGGAAGCCAGAGACAAATCTGGAGAGCAGCAAGGGCCCACACCAAGAGGACATGGGTTTTTAGGTATAGAGAAGGGCTTGAATTTTATTCCAAGTGCAGTGGATAGAGTAACTGAAGGGGTAAGAAATGGGGAATGACAAAATCAGATCAGATTTACCATTTAAATATCACTAAGGAAAAGGCAATGCAAATAGGATCATGATAGGGGAGAATGGGTTATAAAGTTTTTGGAACAACAGAATACAGAGTGATCACTCTTGTTTGTATCATTTTTTCTTCCATGTCTTTGAAAACTTTGTGATATTAAAAAATGCTTATATTTTTCATTCCCCAAAATTTGTTAGGATAAGCCAACCCTTTCAAACACATTAACACTGTAATAAAAATATTTATATCAGCTTTTGAAATGCTTTTAATCTTATCAGTTTCTGGAATATTTAAGCTTATTTTCCTTTTCTTTGGATCTGGTGAAACAAATTGTACATGGGCAATTTTTCTCAAAGGAAAATTGTGACTTCTATATGTTTCTTTCTGACTCTTTATATACATAACTATTTTTAGATTTCATATATTAAGTTTTAAACCTCTCAAAAAACTTTAAACAAAAAAAAAGAGCGTTTGCTAGAGAACGGATATTAGAAAAACAAAATGGAGGCAGATTAGGAATCAACTGTCATAGTCTCAGCCATAGATGGCCAAAGTGGATCCTGGTTTTGAAGATATTCTGCCATATTTCAGCCCTCAGTGTATCTGGTCCTGTTTCTACATTACCAAAATGGCCTGAGTTCCAGAAATGTTCGCTTTTCCTACTCACAGTTCTTTATATAACAGAATATCTAATATGATAATTACACACTGGGTTTTTTGTTCATTTGTTTGTTTCCAAGTTAACTTCTTCATCAGCCTCTCCTTTAAATATCATCTTTAGATTGCATATGAAGGATTAAAGAAACCATAAAAGAATAACAAACTTTTATCCTACCAGAATTGAAAATATCAGTCTGCTTTTTATAGAGAGACTGTTACATTAGCTCATTGGAATACCTATGATATTTATATATGCTAGTTATGTGAACATCAAAAAGGCAAAGTGGTTCCAACTCAGTGCATAAACTTAGTCAAAATTTAAAAGTTAACCTACAACTTGAATTATTTCCCAAACAAAGTTTTATTTTACTAGGCACTATTAACCTTCTGTCAATGGAAGTATCATTGCTGATGTGCCTCAAGTGTTTTTAGCACTATGTTAATGTTTGTCTTTAATTTCCAAAGAATTATCTAAAGGACAGAAAAATTAACATACAAAAGCATTTATAATTTTTTCTTGCATTGATGATTTTTGGTGACATTAATGACTAGTGAAATTAATACACATGGTAAGACATAAACTAAAACTTTTCATTTCAGTGTAAAGTCACTGAAATTAATTAATTTGTTTGTGAAAGGTGTAGTCCCCTGGCTCAAATATTTTCCTTATTAGAAAAACAAGTAAAACAGATTTTAATCCTAAATCATCTCTTCAGTCAGGCCCTATTTATTTACTAATTAGTTGGTGCTCACGGAGGGCATCGCTGTCTGTTCTGAATTTGTTCACTGGCAATATCTTCCTGGATAGTAAGAAATTTATAGTACAAGTGAGCCGATATGTCAGTGAAAAGGAAAAATACAGGTCAAGTGACAATAATTGGGTATTATTGTATAAAGAAAAGAAAATGCTTTTCATAGGGGAAAGAAAATAATTATCTTTGGCTTTATGGAGTACAGGAGAGAAGGGCAGAAATAACTTGAGTGTAGGCCTAGTTACTAGCACTGGAGTTCATTCTACCACTCACCTCCCAGAGTAAATCCTGGATTAGCAGAGGCCTCTAAAGCCCTTGGTAGTCTACTACTTCTGCTATTTATTTAGACTCCTCCTCCATTTCTGTGTTCTGTGTCATGAACACCCCTGTGATGAGTATCTGGCATAACCTTATATGCCAGGCTTCTCTCCAAGGGAGTTAAGTGTATTCGGGGGGGAGGGGTTGAGGGGTGGCAAAAGCAAAGGGGAAGATATGCCAATATGATTTGACCTATAAATTATCAATGCCATTTATGCCCTATTTGCACGTGGCATAAATCGAACTCCATTCATCACCCCTGTTGTCTTTGTCAAATCTTTCTCACCCTTTTCTAAAGGGCAGCTGAATTGTGAGGTCCTGGAATACATGGAGAAACAGCAGAGAATGCACCATCTATGTGCCTCCACTGGGCAGGCAGAACATCATTTCCCTGTGATATTAGCGAGGAAAAGATAATCACATGAGAAAACGTTTTGCAAAATAAGCGAATGAAAGCTGAGAGGATGTGATGATCGGAGCTGGCAGCAGTCATTGCAGTCACTAGGCCCGCTCAGTACATGAAACGTTTCCTCAAAGAAGATCGTAGAGACTTTGCCCTTGTCACTGTTTCCTTGCCCAGCACTTCATCCATCTTCCTTAGTTATCGCAATCTGTCCCATGCAGCGTCTGTGTCCTGTGGTTCTTTAACGTTTGGGCAATAAAACCGATGCACTGCCGCCAAGGCAAGCGTCACCTATTAAAGGGTGCAGGCGACAGGCTGCTGCCGACAAATACTGGAGTTAGTGCTGCCTGCCAAGCAGGAGATACCTCTGCGCGATTGATTTCCTGGACTTGAACGTGGCTTTATTTGTATCTGCAAACTGCGTCACTAGCAGCTGTGCGCTCTGGGTCTGTAAAAGATTAGCGTTCCTGACAGAGAGGCAATCAATAACCAAGGCACTGCTTGTTTTTTTCCACATTATTTTGCTTCTCACTTATTGAATGTGTTTTGTGAATAGACAGATTCAAACTGCTTTTAAAAAAAAAAGCTCTAGATTAAATACCTCATCAATATAGAACAGCTTTTAAAGGCTCTCATTTCTTCATGAATTAAGGTCTACTTAAAATCATAATCTCGCATGAATCCTAGTTCCAGCAGGTTTTTGTGTTTTTCTTATGTTTTCTTCTTTTTACCACACAGAATAAATGGAAAGCTAGAGATAAGTGGAAGGGATTATTTCCTTCAAGAAGCAATATCTTGTGATGAAACAGGCTGGGCAAGCTGCAGGTCTGAATAAGAAGAGGGCAGAAAGTGGCGATGGTAAGCAGTGACTGGCAAGCAAGAGACTGTTTCTACTAGGTATTGGAGGAGAGGATCCCATTATAAAGTTTCACAATCAGTGAAAATAAAACAGACATAAAAAGAGTAGCTCACCCTAAAGATTCTGACAATGAAAGAAAAGAGAAAGAGGAGGGTGAGAATTCAGAGTTGCTGAGAGAAACCTGTACAGGTGTCTGAGAAGGTTCTAAGAGTCTGGAGAGTGGAAAAGAAGCAGAGGAAGAGGATAGTGTAGGCACAGAGGAAGACAGTTGTTTCTCCCTTTGGGATAGGTCTAAACACAGAAGAGTCACGTGTGCATCTTTACCATTTCTTCAATCGAACACAGTTGGTAGAATAGAAATGCCCATCAAGAAATATTTAATTGTATTTTATTTAACATTAAAAGGGGTAGAAACTTTATTGTCTTAAATGGAAAAAGAGCCTTTGTATTGTTGACTGAGAAATGGTCTCTAAATTTTCTTGTAATTTTGTGTTTGTTTGCCTCTTTTAGGTCACTTCTTGTAGCCATTTTAAGCATCTGAGTTGAATGAAGGCTGCTCTCTCACCACATGCTCTAGTGAACAGTACCAGTTGATGTCTGGCTTTTACATCTCTAAAAATTTCTGTGACAGAGAAAAATATCACAACTCAATAACATTAATATTGATTTCTCATACCTGGACATTTTTCATTCTCCCAGATTCAATGACTTTGTTGGAAAATGTTTGCTTTCTAAAAAAGATTCAACACTATTAGCCCTTATAAAAGTGGTGCAAAATGGCATTCAGTAAATGTTAAGAACATATTGAGCTTAATTGGATTTATCTCTAGTTGTAGCTTTTTCTCATCCATTCAGCCTCTACTAATTATTACTGTAACTGTATATACAGCATATTAATGATCCATCTATATGCTAGCTAAAGTGAGGTCAATCTTTCTTTGGCAGGAGTCTTTTTTTAACCTACATCATGCAAGAAATATTAGGTTGACCTAATTGTTTTTTGGACTGTGCAATCTTCAGAGCTACTTTTCTAAGGTTATTTTTTAAATGGTGATGTTCCCCCCAGTCTGAATTTAGTGTTTTAAGTGAGACACATTAGGAAAAAAAAAGGGGGGGGGGAACCATGGTGCTATATTCAACTCATGCATTGCCTGCTTTTTAAAACCATTGTGCCAAGCTTACCTTCTCATCTTGATTGATTAAAGTTTGGTGGCATAACATGGCTTGCAGAAATGTTAAAGATGGTGAGTGTAACTTTTGTCTATCATTCAAAAATTTCCAAAGTCTTACCCTTAAGCCCTATTGGCTTCTGTGGTTGTTTGCAGATAATAATGCTAACACTTGAGCCCTTGACTCTCAAGAAATAATGGAAGATAACTCTCTTAGTGAATGCTGGAATAAAAAGGAAAGCTCTGGTGGTTCAATAAAAGTATCCATGCCATTCTTCTGGCCCATTACCTAATCAAGTTGTCAATTTACACAAAGGAAAAACAATCAATGATTCATCCTTTTGTAAATGGTGAAAAGAAATTCAATTGTTAGCATAGAAATATTTTTAACTTCAGCTGGTTAATAACTTATTTGAAAGATAATAATCTTAAGGCCCCAATAGTGTGAGAAAATATGCATAGTAACTTAAGGATTACTTTATTATGTGATATAAAAGTATCTATTTTAGAAAATTTAGTTTAGAAAACAGAATTAACCTAGGAAACAGGCATTGTCATCTTGAGCAGTTGGCTTAGTTGACACATGTACAAGATAGAGAGCTTTTATTGTTATCCTAAAAGGTTGACAGATTTCACTTATTTTGTAGAGTGACATGTGCCAAAGTGTTAAATGACTTGCCTACATGAGATATGTTATATGCTTGCCTACATGAAATATAGTATAAAATGAGACAGCGATATAAAATAGCTAATCCAGGAAATAGAAAGGAAAAGAATATTAACTCACCTGCTGTGAGTAGGTGTCAGGCTCAAAATACATTCACACTCCATATACATAGCATTAATTCATTGTCTTATCAGAATCAGAAAAATCCTATTTATACTCCATTCAGTTACAGACCTCACCCTTCATGTAATATTTGATGAAAATATCTTAGAAATTTTACCTTTTTAAGAAGTAATGAAATGGAGTATATATGGAGTTTTTTTCTTCTTTTGTGATTATATTAATTGAAAGGTATTTTTATTATAGAAATAATTTATTTATATGTATTTCATATCACTGTAATCCCCAGGGGTCATCCACCACCTCCCCTTCCTGGCCACTCCAGCTGGTCCCCGCTCCCCATTGAGTACTTTTCTTTGGTTGTCCATATATTAGTGAGACCATTTGGTTTCTGTCTTTTTCCTTCTGACTTGTATCTGCCAATATGGTTTATTTTAGTTACATCCATGTTACCATAAAATCATCAAATTTGTCATTTTTAAATGATGAGTAATATTTCATTGTGTATATATACACCACATCTTTTCATCTTTTGGGACATTTGGGTTGCTTCCATGTCCTTGCAATTATAAATAGTGCTGCAATAAACATCCGGGGACAGGTGTCCCTTTGTACCCACATTGAGGTTCCCTTTGTGTAAATTCCCAGAAGAGTGGTTGGTAGGTCAAATGGTAGCTCCATTTCTATTAGTTTGAGGGTCCTCCACACTGCTTTCCATAGTGGCTGGACCAGTTTACATCCCCACCAGCAGTGTAAGAGTGTTCCTTTCTCTCTGCATCCACACCAGCATGTGTTATTGCCTGTTTTTTTGGGGGGGTTTTTTTTTTGTTTTTTTTTTTGTTTTTTTTTTTAATGTGGACCACTCTTACTAGTGTAAGGTGGTATCCCATTGTTTTGATTTGCATTTCCTTGATTGCTAGTGATGTTTTTTATATGCTTATTGGCCATTTGTATTTCTTCTTTGGAGAAGTGTCTTTTTAGTTCTCCCTATTTTTTGATTGGATTTCTTGTTTTTGTTTAGTTGTGTGAGTTCCTTATGATCTTTGTTATTAACCCTTATCACTCTTGTGGAGGGCAAATATTTTTTTTCCCATTGGTTGGGTTTCTTTTTGTTTATTCTATTGTCTCTTTTGCTGTACAGAAGCTTTTTAGTTTGATGTAGTCCGATATGTTTATGTTTTCCTTCATTTTTTTGCCATCTGTAAATGTGTCCAAAAAGGGATTTCTGAATTGTAATTCATGGATGGTTTTGCCCAAGTTTGCTCTATGTATGTTATGGTTTCAGGTCTGACATCTAAGTCTTTTAACCATCTTGAATTGGTTTTTGTACATGATGTGAGGGAGTTGTCTTGGTTCATTATTTTGCACATCTTAGTCCAAAAATTTTAAACAAAATCCTGGCAAATCGAATTCAATGATCCATAAAAAGCATTATTCACCATGATCAAGTAGGATTTATCCCAGTAAATCTCTCCACTACTTTTTAACATTGTATTGGAAGTTCTAGCCAGGGCAGAAAAAGATATAAAAGGGATATAAATAAAGAAGAAAAAGATATAAAAGGGATATAAATAGGAAAACTGAAAATATCACTACATGCAGATAATATGATTCTTTATATAGAGAACCAAAAAAATCTACAGAAAAACTGGTCAAAACAATAAACCAGTTCAGTAAGGTAGCCATTTACAAACTCAACACACAGAAGTCAGTAGTCTTCCAAAAAGTCAAGCAGAAGAAGAAAAAACGTAGAAAACCACCCCATTTACCATCACACCAAAAGCAATTAAATACCTGGGAATAAATCTAACAAAACACATGAAAGAACTATACAAAGAAAAGTTTAAAAAACTGCTAAAAGAGATAGAAGAAGATATAAGGACATGGAAAGATATTCCCTGCTCACGGATTGGAAGAATTAGCATCATCAAAATGGCTATCCTTCCAAAAGCAATCTACAGATTCAATGCAATCCCTATAAAATTTTCAATGACATTCTTTAAAGAGATAGAACAAAAATTACAGAAATTCATATGGATTAAAAAAAGACCTTGAATATCAAAAAGCTGCCTGACCAAAAAAA
The DNA here is from genome assembly GCA_004024945.1 of Uropsilus gracilis. Classification (NCBI taxonomy): domain Eukaryota; kingdom Metazoa; phylum Chordata; class Mammalia; order Eulipotyphla; family Talpidae; genus Uropsilus; species Uropsilus gracilis. Next base: position 15,663 of record PVHY01009850.1, read on the forward strand.
AGAGAATGAAGGCTTAACTATTCCAGACTTCAAGTTATACTACAAAGTCATATTAATTAAAACAGCATGGCAGTGGTACAACAACAATCAGACCAATGGAATAGAATTGGGTGCCTGGAAATAAAACCACACATATATAGTCAACAAATCTTTGACAAAGGAGTGAAAAACTTACATTGGAACAAAGATAGCCTCTTCAATAAATGATATTGAAAAGAATTTTCTAAAGTCAGATGAGCAGTTTCAAAAAGGAAAAAAAAAAAACATGTTCATTTTTTTCTCCACTCAGGGTATCAAATAATGAGAAGAACATAAAGCCAACTTCATTGTCAATGCAAGGAGATAGAAGATAGATAGATAGATAGATAGATAGATAGATAGATAGATAGATAGATAGATAGATAGATAGATAGATAGATAGATAGATAGATAGATAGATAGATAGATAGATAGATAGATAGATAGATAGATAGATAGATAGATAGATAGATAGATAGATAGATAGATAGATAGATAGAATATATATATATTATATATATATGGAGATAAATGAAAGAGTAATTGTTTTCTTAACAAGGAAGAGGAACTTGCTAAGTCAAATCAGCACCACAAAGGTGGAAACCAAAAAAAGGTCAAGTGAAGGTTCTTGTAGACTCTCAGGATAAGGATACAGATAAAAATGTAGAATGCTTCAAGAGTCAATTATCTCAAGTCGCAAATGGCATAAAGCAGGGTGACTTTTCAAAAATCCATATAAAAAGCAGTTACAATAGAACGGCAGTCAAACATACATATTTTCTAGAAGAAAATTACAAGACCGAAGGGTTGCTCTGTAGACAATAATGGTAACCCCACGCTGGTCAGGGCCAGTATTTGAGCTCATACTAAACAGGAGATTAAGCCTGCAGAGTGAAGCTCTAGATCCCTCTCCTCAACTGTTCTTATCAACTCTGGAATGGCAGCATCTAGGCTGATATCTCCTAGTAGGAAGGAGTAAGATCCTTTTCTAAAGAAAATTAAAGAGAAATACTTAATTATTAACATTTGTTAACTATAATTCCCTAGTAAACAAACTGACCAAGCATCTGACTGACTTGGTTGAAAGCCACTAGTGTACAGTCCTAACACTTCTAACTAACATCTTCCAATACTTTTTGAATTCCTCTTCAAGTGAATGGGAAGCTACGGATTATTGAATATTTAGAAAATCATTAGCAACAAAGAGTGAGGAAAAGGAACAAGCAGAAAATAAAAAACTAGAAAGAAATAGAAAATATAGCCAGGTACGGAGGCACGTGCCTTACTTACAGTGACAGCTTATGGAGTTGCGATGGAGTCTGGGGATCATGGTTCGAGTCCCACAGAGAGACCTAAAAATAGCTGGGGCTACACAACGAGACCTAAAAATAGCTGGGATGGTGGTGCACACCTGTAATCCCAGCTACCTGGGAAGCTGAGGCTGGGGGTTGCTTGAGTCAGTGGTACCAGAGGCAACATGAGCCTGCGGATCCATGGGCAAAAATAGTGAGACCTAGTCTCAAAAAAAAAGAAAATAAAATATAGGTGACAATTACAATGTTATAGAAAAAAAGATGTTGTTATATTAATGAAATAGGAAACAAGCATGATTTTTTAAAGGAAAAATTTGAAAAAAAACTTAATTTTTTAAAAATTTATTTATTGTTATTGAAATTCCATTGTTCTATATCCTTGTTTGTGCTTAGATAATATAGAATTTCCCACCTCAAATGTAGTCACCAAAACACCCTAAATCCTCCACCAAAATTCATTGTTTTTTCCCCCAACCATTCTCATTCTGAATACCTCAGATCCACAGTCAACTTTCAAGAGCTGGTTTGAAAAGTAGTCTTTGTCTGACCTTTATTTGATCTTCATATTCCACATACAAGTTAGATGATCCAGTATTTATCTTTCTATTTTTGACTTTTTAATTTTGCATCATACCTTCCAGCTCCATCTATATTACTACAAGTGACATAAGTGTATTTTTGATTATGGAGTAGTATCCCATTGTGTAGTGTGCATATTATATATATATATATATAATATATATGTGTACATATGTGTGCATATTATATATATATGTGTATATATATATATATATATATATATATATATATATATATATATATATGGTGTATATACCACTCATCTGCTTTGAACAAGTAGGTTGTTTCCACGGCTTGACTCTTGTGAATAGTGCTGCTATAAACACAATAGTACAGGCTTCATTTTGAATTAGTGTTTTTTGTTTTTGTTTTTGTTTTTGAGGTAGATGCTTAGGAATTATTGGGTCCTATGGTGGATCCATTTTCAGTCTTTTGAGAAACCCCCACTCTACTTTCCATAAGTATTAAAACAATCTACATTCCCACCAACAATATATAAGATTTCCTTTTTCTCCTCACCAATGTTTGTTGTTTGTCATCTTTTTTAATGTGGGCCATTCCCACAGGTGGGCGGCATCTCATTGTGGTTTTGACTTGCATTTCCCTGATAAGTGATGATGAACATTTTTTTCATGTACCTATTGGCCACCTATATATCTTCTTTGGAGAAGTGCCTAATTAAGGAGTTAAAATTATAAAGTAGAATCTCTACAACAAAGAAGGTTTGATGATAAAATTCTGGAAATATAAAATGAACTGAAAAACAATAAAATATGTACTATAAGAGAAAATATAAGCATAATGAAATAAATGTATGGAATAGTTTGTGCAAATAATGGGGTCACCCAGAAAGAGAATAAATAAGTATACTGCTGGGAAGAAAATTTAAAAAAAAAAAGTAGAAAAAAATTTAAGATCACTTTTCTTTCCAGCTTCTTTTTCCACTTACAAATTGAATGAGCCTTTGTCTACTAAGCTAATGTGATCCTTGCTTCCTTACCTTGGATCTTGACTCAGGAAGAGTTAATAACCAGCAAAGGAATTGAAAAGGATTTTTGCTGCATCAGTACTTTTCCCTGGACTTGATATGGGCTCCATTCTGAAGTAATGCTGTGGTGTGTATAAAGCCACCTGATATCTTATTAAGAAATCTGTTACATGGGCTAGAAATTATTCCAAGACTGTCCTTGATTTTGGGGAGATTCAGAATCATGAACTTTCCATGTGAGCTGCTGTCTCATGGATAGCAGTTTTAGCTTGATTTTGTTCTTTTTTACCTTCAACTTCTGATACTGTACAACCTAAAATAGTCTGAAGGTTTTAACTTAAGCTGAGTAAGGAAACATTTGGTTAATTTTGGTGAAAGAAAAACAAGGTTAATTTCTCCCTGTCCCCATAATTATTACGTCTTATTTTTACTGTAGGCTCACTCTAGTCTTTTTATAATACAGCTAAATGGAGATTGTTCTTTCCAAGTAAATCTTAAAGCACATTGTGTTATGAGATAAAACAAAATTGATGATGATTGGGAAGAGAGAAAGATTTTCCATTTGGGAAATTTAGCACTGTAACAAAATTCTGATCTGACGACAAGAAAGAGAAAGTATTTAAAAGACAAAATGTGCCCAAACAGGAAACTTATGATTAAGAAAGTCAAAACATGTCCTCTTGTAAGTTTTTCAATTATGAATTAGCTTCCACCACTTTATCTTCCATTGCTTCATTTTTAGATTACGTGACAAACAGAAAACACGCAGCAGGAAGGACTACATAGCTCCTGAGGGATCACTGCTTGCAGCCAGCTTTTTCAGTGTTAGGGATTTCAGGTAGATTGGTTCAAATCCTAATGTCTAATTCAAAGAGTGAATTCTTATTCTTCCACCATTCTCCATGTGACGAGACTTGGTGCTTTGACTAGTAAAGGAAATGAAATAATTGCAGAAGAAGAAAAGAAAGGGGGGAAAAAAGGATTTCCAAAATTTTTTGATGTATTTTTATTTCAGTTTTGTTAACATTAGGAGAATAAAATGAGGATATTGACTGTTTCATCAGACACCCCCAAGGGAACTGCCCATTTTATTCAAAACAGTATCTTTTGAAACAATATTGATTACATTAGCCACCATCTTATTGCTTTACAGCCAAAGAGGTAACTCCCAAATTCCCAAACAAGGTGTAAAAGAGTTGCTTTGAATTGGCAAAGCCTCTGTGATATTTATGTGCCCCTCTTCTGCAAATTCTGCCTGAATCCATCAGGCATTTAGGAAAACACTCTCATGATCTCTATCACTTATGTTAATGCTGATCTCCCTTTTTTGTCTAGCAGCAATGGTTGGTTTTAGTAAGTTGTTGATGTGACATAGTTTTACTCCATATGGGTGCCAAAGAAAATAGTTTTTCAACTGAACACAACCCTTCATTCTGGGTTTCCATAACCTGGTATCTTGGGTGCTTGTATACAAAAAAAAAAAAAAAGCCCACTCTTCAGGATAGTTCCACTAAATCAGAAATCCTGGGGGTGGCCAGTTCTGCGTGTTTATTAAGTGCCCAGGTGAACCTGCTGAGCTGGGGGAATGGCTCTGCAGTGGCTCCATTAACTATGCCCTGAAGATGATTCCTTTATCATCACCAAAAGCCTCTGCCCCCAGGTCCCAAGGGGACAGAGAACAGAGCCAGGACTCTACCTCACAAATTTGCTTTCATCAAAAAGAAGTGAAGGTGCATTCTCTCCATGGCTGTACCTCTTTTCTAAACCTACCAAGCTTATGAGTATGCATCAGTGTGTGCTGCATGCAGATGAGTGGTGAGGATAGCCAGGGACTCTGTCCTTCAACAGTGTAGCCAGTACTATCATGCCCTTGAAGATCTGACTCCAGTGAGGATATTCTCCCTAAATGCTGCTGCCCCACGAAAGCCTATTGGTTCCAGAACACCCTAGATTACAGGTGTCCTGATCCCTGACTACCCTAGAGATGGTGCCAGCCTCTCTCTCTACTTTCACTTTGACTACAATGCTTGTTTCCTGGCTGTTGATTATAACATCATACACCAACTTCTTAGTGGTCAGCAAATAAATATGGCTTTTTTGATGTGAGAAAATATGATCAAGGTATATATACATGTGATGATAAGTCTGCATTAAATATGCAACCTGTGTTTAGAGAAATAAATCACATACTAGTAACTGAAATTTCATGGGAGAGGAAAACTATGACAGTAAAGCAAATACCAACTGCTTTGGGGGGTTCGGAAGGAATGACATACATCTAGCTGGCAGCAAGGTGGGTAGTTTTGTAGATCCTATCTTAAAGGGCAATGGCAAAGTGACCTCTGGAGACCTCTGTTGACAGATAAAACAAAAGGGCAGAGACACAGAAGTGGGAAGGGGTAGATCACTTAAGGGAAGAGCAAGGAATTATTCAGATCAACTACTTGAGATTGAGTTTGGATGAAAGAAACTTGAGGGCTTTGGTGAACAGAGAGGCAGAAAAAGTAGCTGCACTGGGAATGATATTTTTAATAATATTATTCTGGCAGCAGAAAGCAAAACCAAAGAAGAAAAGATTTAAAAGTGCGAAGACTTATTAAAGGTAAAGATGGTCCAAATAGTCATATTTTAAAAGTAGTATCACCTGGTATGTCTTTTGGATGTTTAAAATTCATGAAGCAGGCTTAGGAATGAACACTCCTATGGAAAATTCCAGTAGTGATAGCATATGACAAGGAAATACTATGAACATTAAAATATTTGAACTTGAAGACTATATCCAGATGACTCTGCTACTACAATTTTCCATAACACATTTAATTTTTAATTATTTGTACATTTTGTATGATCTTGCATCCTCACTCAATATCAACAGCATTTTGTTAAAGATAATAGTTACTCTTCTCTTTGTAAGTCAGTTAAACCAAGACAGGCTCCCAAAACTATAAGAATGGTTGGTTTTTCCTGAAAGTGTCACTCAACTCTTGCTCCACTTCAAGGTTTGCTCATCTCCTGATCTTCCCTTGTGCAAGTGAATGCAATAAATACAGAGGGCTAGCTTACATCAAAGTAGACCATATCTCTTTTACCAACCCTCTCTCTTCACTCAAGAGAGCTTTTTTCTTATTTCTACAACAACTACATTTTATTTCAGAAAATCAGTCTATTCCACTATCTAATTGTTGTTGGGTTTTTTTTTTTTTCAATTGGAGTAACATAGTATTATAACATTAAATAAGTTTCAACTATGCTTTCTCTTTAGCCTCAATGTGTACGCTTACAGTGGAAAAGGATAGACTCAGGAGAATGAAGGTAGAGATATCTCTGGGAAAGAAGTTTACATCGAATTTCAATTAAGAAAATGATCATTCATGGTATGAAAAGTGAATTTTCTTTTGCTGTTGTGTTTCACCCTAACATCTATAAGCTCTATGGTTTCAAATATGCGTCAAACAGCATTTTGAAATGGTGTGTTTAAATGCTGATGAGATGGTATTTGAACTAATCTTTTTCTTCCTTGCTGCGCCTAATGGATTACTAAATTTAAGTGCTCAGGGCATAGTTTTGCCCTCCTTTGAGGGTGCCTGGCTCCCATTGACGTCAGTGGGAGCCCTGCGTCTCTGCAGGGCAGAGTTTGGCACTTCCACGTAGAATATTTTTAAACTATAAAATTGAATTACAAAGGTATTGCATCTGCTTTTTATATAGCCATTGTTTGGTTTATTAAAGAATGTTTCATAAATCTAGCCAACTCTGCAGGACCTACATATTTAGCTAAGCAAGCTATTTTTAGAAATTACATAAAAAGGAGAGTGAACTTTTCATTTAAAATCAGGGTTGTTTAGGACTAAACTTATAGAAATCAGAATGATATGTAGTTGAAAGTAAGCTTATTATTAAACCATTCTTTTATTTTTAGCAGGTATACTAGTTAGCAAGTTTTAGTTTCATGAAGCAAAATAAAAATTGTAAACACAGTATAAAATAGACCCTGTTTCCAACTGAAATATATCTTTGTCTCTTTTATTTTTTGGTAGAATTACATGAGGAATATTTACTACAGCAGATTTAATGTAGAGATAGCAGAGGGTTCTTTCCTCTCCCCTCTGGGTCCATAGCAGCAGTTCAGATTTTTATTTTAAACCATCTCTCTGATGCCCCTCCATTCCCACATCTCTGCACTCCAGCCTGGGGAGCCAGGCATTGGTGAAAGCAGCAGTGGGTGGGCTGTCAGTCCTCCTGGGTAACAGTTGCCCACTTAATGAGAGCCCTTCTCCTCATCCTGCACCCATGTGATGGCTGTCATGACTCCTAATGCTCTGATCCTGTCTCCCAACCTTGTTTTCTGAACAGGAGCCATTTACACCAACCTTGTTCTCTTTACATGTGCTTGTGGCCTCCCTGATCTTATCTAATAGTGCAAGATTCTCAGCACTGGCTCAGGATTTAGGATCCTCTACTTCACAGATGCTCTCATCAATGACAGACTGAATCTTAAACTCCTCAATGTCATTCTAATAGTGCAAAGTGCAATTTAATTCATTCGTAGTTGTGCAGTTCCTAGGTGTGGTTTTGAACTAGGCAGAAAAGAATGCACATGTCATCTTTGGGCTTTTGCTGAGACGGATCTGAGCACTGGGGAGAGAGCCAGATATTTCTGTGTCCTGGCATGTTTGAATGTTGCCACGGTAGACATGAAAATAAACAATGAGAGCCTCCTTCTCAATGTGGAAACATTTCTCCTCTCTAACTAAAAAATTATGGAACCCAGCAGGATGAAGTAGGAAATATTATAATTCAGCAAGACCAGGAGCACTTGGAACCTCTGAACTTATACATCATCTTGTTCCACCTCTTCCTTTTATAGATGAAGAAATGGTGAAGGGGAGAAATTAAGTGATAACTACACAGCTACATAGTGACAGGTTGGGGAACTAAAGCCAAGTTTCCCTGTTCATCATTTATTGTGGGTTAGTCTGCATTGGGACTGATTTATTTTGGAAAATAATTTGGTCTCCTTTTATCTACCTTTCTCCATGCTTGTTACACTCAGATATCATGTGCCTCGGATGATGAAGGGATCATGCATTGGCCTGGCAAATAGTTGGAATGATTTCTATCTGTGATTGAGAGAAAAGCCTTGAGTTCCATCTCTTGTTCCTCCCTCACACCCAACATGTTCTCCATTCTGCTAACAAGAAGCTGCCTCCTGGGGTGGTTACTGCTATCTAGTCCCCATCCATACTCCGGATTGGTGTTTAGACATCAATAAACACTTGCCCTGTGTTGCATTCCTTCAAAGCCTATTTAGGTGACTTTGGAAAACCTTAAAAAAGTGCATTTTAGTATATACTTCTAGCAATTTTCCCAAAGTTTGGTTAAGAATTGATGTTTCTAAAATTCTGTCAGATTAGTAGGAATGACTTTTGGGCATAGTCATCACTTGGCATAACAGAAGTTACCATTAAAGGCCTTTTCTGCTTCCTTATAAATCAAATACCAGTCCTAATACCAGTTTCCTAAGCATTGATTAAACAGGAAGATACTCCCCTGCTAAAGCACTGCAGTCTTAGCATGAATACCATTGACGCATCAAAGCCTTGATGAACCAAGTGCCCTTAACTAATAGAATGAACAAAATAATGGATTTGAAAGCCACGGAGACAAGATCAATTACCAGATACTTTTTCAATCCTTATTGAGATGTAACTTACTGTAGGGTGAAATGCACCAAGTGTAAGAATAAAGTACACCCATTTGGACTCATGCACACTTTCACAGACCTAACCCCCAGATGAAGCTCTCATCTGTTTTTAGCATCCAGTAGGTTGTCCATGATGGTACTTGTTTTAATTTTCTCATAGTTCTTTGGGACAACTCTTAAAGATATTTTTGGCCATTGGTATTACCACAGCGACCATATTTCTCCTCTCTTATTTTCCCTCTAAACCTAAAAGTGGATACAGTTATTAGTAGTAATGATCAGAACAGGAGAAGATGTTGCATTATCAGCAGATGAAACACTTAGCCCTGAAATTTCATGACCTATGAAACTTCACTGAAGATAGGCATTGAGACATTTCACTAAATGCAATGTTTTTTTCCCCCATAGAAGATTTTTTACCTGAACATATTTCTTATTCTTTAATGAAATTTCTCTTAGTCAATTCAGCTGCTATAATAAATTGTCATGACTAGATGACATGCAAGTCACAGAGATTTCTCTCCATGGTTCTAGAGGCTGGAAGTCTGGGAGCAAGGTCCTAGCATGGCCCTCTTCTGGTTTCAGACTTCTTGTATCCACACATGGTGAATGGGACCCAGGCTCTCTCTAGAACCTGTCTAAGAGTATCCATTCCATTCATGAGGCTTTATCCTTAAGACTTAGGCCCCCACCTCACACAATATTTCTTTGGATTTTAAAATTTGACATTTAAATTTAAGGTGGGAACACAGGCATTCACACCCTAGAGACTTTACAAGGATGCTTTTAATTATGTAGAAAGCACAGGTCAGGGGAATGCCTTTACTTCAAATTTTATATGACTGCTAAGAACTGAAAAAGTCTGTATCATGCCCGCTGTCTTTTGAGTGATCAGAAGGTTACAGTGGAGAGAATTTAGTTGTGAACAATTAAGGGACTTATTTGAGATCATAAAGAAAGATCAGACTTGACCATGAGAATTTGGTTCTTCTGAGAAGAACCAAACATTTAAAACATTAGAAACTGGAAACTCATTCTTCCAGACTTGACTTGATTATTCCAGACAATCTTCTCTTGACATTTAAAAACTGGGCTATTTCACTTTCCCATGAAAGAAACAGGGTTTGGAGCTGACAGAATTTAAAATCTATATAAGAGTTTTTAATCCTCCAGTTGTTCTGGGCTAGATAATAACTTCTAGGAATTTAGCAAATAGGACTTCTGGTTCAATGATTTCCTAACAATAAGGAAGGACTTTAAACTAAAAAGAAAATAAAATTTTGTTTTCTATTGAATATTTCTTCTCCTTGAAATATTGCAAAATAGCATGTCAAGGTCTAGACATTTGTCTGGATTAGTTCTTCCTATTAATTTGGGAATAATCTTTGTTCTTGTCTTTGCTTGAATTTCTCCCACAGAGAGAAGCATTATTTAATCTCAAATTACACTCATTAGCATTTGAGGGTGTTAAGTAAATAACTGGACTGTTTCTGAAATAGTGGAATGTTTTGATGTAGACTTATTTGGATGATAAATAGGCTGATATCCTTACAGCAATTTTTTTATATGGCATGATTTAAGAATTAAATTTTGTATTGCTTCTCAGCCTTTTGGGTAAAATCAAGTGAAAAACTGAATTTTGTATAGGATTGATAGGATTGAGTGTCGGGCATTTTAATAGTGAATGTCTGAATTATATTTGAAAATTCTTTTTTGTGTGGTGTCTATTTTAGGTCATTAAAAATACAAAAATTTGGCAGGCAAAGGTGCTGTGAAGTTAATGCTGTTTTCTTCAATTACTTCTATTAATGGTATATTCATACTGAACATATATTGCCACCCCAGAATATATTTGTCTGACATAAGGAATATAAAGAGAAATCTCAGGTGGAAGTATAGAAGACTAGAGAACAGAATAGAAGTTACCATTTGGAAGGGAAATTTATATTAGCAAGGAAGCTTGTACCAGGAGAAGAGCAATTTGAAGAGGATCCTTTTCTTTTTTTTTTAAACTCTTTACTAGAGAGACTTATTTGAATGTTAAGACAGCCTTTATTTACCAGATATTTCCTCTCCTCTACTTCCTCTTGAATTGCTTTACTCCCCTTTCAAGTCCCAGCCCTTTTTCACTTACTTCCTTTACTTTAAAATAGTATAGAAACCTCAATCTTGTGGAGGTCTGTGAATTGACATATCCTTGTGGGACTCCTGTATGTATATACACAATGGTTTGAACCTAGAAGGGTAAAAGGGAAAAATTTCCTCCACTTTACTATTACTTGACCCTTTGGCCACACTGTCACAGTCTTCTTGATTATGAATCCAATAGAGGGAAAGTGTAGAGGGAAGGTCCCTACTGTATTCTCTGCCAATGATGTGACATGATAAAGTTGTATTTCTTCTACAGATTCACACTTTGCAAAAATTATTCATGGATAAGAAAGAGACAAGAAGAAAAAGTTAAAATGCACATCATATGAAATTCTGTGGAAGGATCTGGTTCAACTCATGAAAGCAAAACCTGATACTTAAGTATTTAAAGAAAAAGGGGAGGTAGAAAGTATTTCCAAGTATTCATAATCCTAAAGGAAAATGCTGGATTGATGGTTGAAGCTAAAGAATAACAGATGTTTTCTACTGATTTTAATAATTTAATTTCTAATGATCAGAAATTCAGTCTGACAAAATGGACTAATGAGAAATAGAGTATCTCACAAATAAATACTTGGGCATCTGCTGTGGTAGTATCTTTGATAGTCAAGAATTTTAGAGAATTGAGATATTCATCATTGACTGGGTGCTTGGTTTGAAGACATTTCCAATCTGATAACTGATATTTTCATTCATATATCTCATTTATAAATCAACAAAACTCTGACTGATAAGATTCCTTAGTCAACTTTCCCAACTCTCTAAGAAGAGAAACTTCCTTCATGTATCAAATTTCTCCCATGATCACAGCTTTGAATTATCTGTTTGTTTTAAAGAGCAAAACAGATATACACATCAATGAAATAAAGGATCTGGAAATAAACCCAAATATCTATGGATAGTTACTTTATGACAAAGGAGCCAAGAGTATACACTGGAAAAAGGAAAGCCTCTTCAGTGACTACTACTGGGAAAACTGGACTGTGACATGCAAAAGAATGATTGGACCACTGTCACATCTTACACAAAAATTAACTAAAAAATTGATAAAAGAGGCAAATAAAAGAATTGAAACCATAAATGCATTGAAGAGAACAATGGCAAAATACTCCAAGACATAGACTTGAGTGATGTGTTTGAGCATTCATCTACAACAGCAGGGAAAACAAAAGAGAATATAACCAATGGGGCCACATTAAACTGAAAAACAAAAGAAATATCACTGAAACAAAAAGACATGAATATGAGGATATATCTGCATATCAAATACTAACAAGGGGCTGAGGTCAAGAGTGAATTCAAGTTGTTATTGAATTCAATTTGTTATTTTTTTTTTTTTTTTGCCTATGTTCATCAGGGATATTTGTCCATGATTTTCTTTTTGTATGTGGTTTCCTTGTCTGGTTTTGATATAAGGGTAATTCCGACTTCAGAAAATGAGTTTGGAAGTATTTACTATCCTTAACTTTTTAAAAATAGTTCAAAAATGGAGTATTACTCATCAATTAAAAATGACAAATTTGATGAATTTATGGAAACCTGGATGTACCTAGAAGAAATCATTCTAGCAGAAATGAGCCAGATAGAAAGGGACAGAAACCAAATGGTTTCACTAATATATGGTCAACCAAATGAAATTGCACAAGGGGAGAATGGGGACCAGCTGGAGCGGGTGGGAAGGGGAGGTTGTGGGTGACCCCCAGGGACTGAAATGATGTAAAATATATATAAATTTAAAAAAGGAAAAAAATAGTTCAAAAAGAATAAGAACTGAATCTTTGAATATTTGTTACAATTCCCCAGTGAAGTCATTTGGTCTTACAGTTTTGTTTGTGAGAGGTTTTTTGTGTGTTTTTTTTATTACTGATTCAATTTCCTTACAAATAATTGCTCTATGAAGTGTTTCTACTCTTCATAATTCAATGTTGGGTGGTTGTATTTCTAGGAATCATTTCTTCTAGGTTGTACAATTTTTGGTGTATATTTTTTGATAGTAGTACTGTATGATGTTTCATTTTACTTCAGTACAGTTATAACTTCTTTCATTTCTGATTTTATTTGAGCCCTTTCTTTTTTTCTTTGTTAGTCTAACTAAAATTTTGTCATTTTATCTTTTCATAGAACCAGCTTAGTTTCATCATCTTTCATAGTCTTTTAAAATTCTATTTCATTTTTTTCTATTCTGACAGCTATTATTTCCTTCTTAATATCAAGCTTGATTTGTCTATATTCTAGTTTCTTTAGGTATAAGATTAGGCTGTCTGTTGCTCTGTTGAAGCCCAGAATTACAAGAAAGGAAGCCCAGCTATCTCAAAGGAGAAACCACATGGAAAGAGTAAGGTATAGTCCACCTCTCCAGCAATTTCAGTGTCTCAGCTGAGGTACAAGGCATGTTAATACAATCATCTTGAATTATTGAGTCCTAGAGCTTCAGCTCAAATCATGTGGAACAGATGAAGCCATCTCTGTGACTCCTGCCTAGATGACAGAACCACAAGTAGGTAAATGGTTGTTACAATTTTAACCTACAAGGAAGAAAAATTACACAAGGTAAGGGTCTAGAGTACAGAAAATGCTAGCAGGTAGAGGATTCTTTGAACATAAGAGAACTTAGGTCTGATCTTTAGGGAAAGTTCAAAAACTGGGGTTAGTTTTTGATAGCATATGTACAATCATGGTCTCAGGTGAAGGTACCCTGAATTCGGTGGGAAAATACTTTGAGTAAGTAACTCCAGGTTGGGGCAGCTCTACAGATAACTTCTCTTTGGAAGCTCATATAGAGAAGTAAACATAATGGCTATCTTCTTTTATCAGCACTTTCAGACTCTGTCAGTATTTTACTTCCTTACCTACTTCCTCACTTTTTGAGGTGAAGGGGTGGGAGGAGAAGAGGGAGTGTCCACCTTTGTCTGAATCTTTGTGAACTTTGGATTATGCTGCTAGTGGCCTTAAATTAAAATGATTTATTGCACTGGAAAACATGGAAGTTATTTGAAATCATATGAAAACTGCAGCAGATCTAAACCATACTATATGACTATCTGTAGCTAGTGTCTTGCATACACACACATAAAATATGTGTCTCCAACTAGTTGGTGGGGTTTTTCTAACTCTTTTTTGAGGTTCTACTAATTTCTTTGAACTATTATGGCCTTAAATGTTCAGTAAAATTGATTTTATTTTTATTTTTTAATCTTTCAAAACTTACTGGTAAGCTGTTTTCTCCAGTCATGTCTTTTATATTTGTGGTATAAAGATGAAAACAGTTACATTTTTTAACCTTGACTAGCTCCCATTCTATATTTGAAATATTGGTACTTAATTCAGAACAAATGTCAGTGACTTCTAGTATTCCAAATTGTTATACACTGATACTGATATTGTGCTTTCTTGATTTCCTAATCAAAATAATTTTCTTCTAAGTGTGTGAATCCAAACCTCATAGCAGAGAGCTTAACCACATTCTTTCCATCTATTACACACTTACAGCTAACAAAAATTCTGTCATCTGGAAAAAATGGATTTGCACCAGATAATACAGCAGCTGTGTCTTCTGTTTTATTGATGATGTATGACTCTTCTGCCAATTTTATTCACAGAAATATTTGGGCCAAACTAGTAAGAGAATGTCATTATTCTTGTTCAAAGGGAGAGTAACATTTTGTGTAGAAAGGTCTCTTAAAGAAGAATTGTCTTCCTAGAACTTGATGCACTGTAATGACTTTGGATGAGAGTAATATTTAAACAGCATAACAAAATGCAAATGAAAATAAAATGTTATGCAACCAGCTTGCTTCAAAAATTAGAGTTTGCATTTTTCTGTTGAACCTGCATATGCAATGGAGAAGTCACTTGTTTGGGATAAAAGTTCTACCTGGCAGTGTAAGTGGCAGGATGGGAGGCAGTAAGGGCAGAAGCTATATCATTGTCATCACCACTTTCATTTTTGGAAAGCAACTGTTAACTATAACGCTGTCTCCAGTACTTTCATCAATCCTGTGAGGCAGGTATAATTATTCTTACTTTACCAATGATGATGCTGAATCCTATAGAAATATAAATAACCATCCCAAAGTGACATCTTAGAAGTGGTAGCTTTAACCACCAAACTGAAGCATACAACTTCAGGCAGGGAGGGAAGGGGGCAATGCTAGGAAGGGTGAGGAGGGGTGAATCCCTGGGATTACAATGATGTGAAATTTATATATAAATAAATTTTTAAAAAATAAGTGGAGATTTAACCCAAAACAGAAAATGAATCAAAAAGTTGTGGCATATTTACAACAATAGAATATTTTTCAGCAATCCAAAAAAGACAGACTCATGCATACCATTTGTGGCAACATGGATGGACCTAGAAGGAATCATGCTAATCTGGAAATAAGCCAGAAAGAAAAAAGGAAATACCAGATGGTCTCACCTATATGTGGGATATAGGGAAAACAAACAAAATGATAAGAAAAAGTTAAAACTAACAAACTGACAAGAGAACTTAAGCATACAGCAAGGGAAGGGGAGGGGAAAAGGGTGAAATCAGGGAGGTATGAGCACAAGAAATTAGGATGACAATTCATGGGTGACATGTGGTGGGAGAACTTTGGGATAGAAAATGCTGTAAAATATATATATATATATGTAAATAATAAAAAATTTAAAAAGAAATGGTAGCATGAGAATTCACATTCAGAAGTCTTAGAAAATCATGAAATCAAAATGGTAGGCATTCTTTAAGTTCATTGAATGTCAAAATAATAAGCTTGTGACAGGAAAGTTTGTAAGTTTATGTAGGCTTATCCAGGAGGCTGGAAGATCTAGAGAAATGGTAGCAATGACACATGACTGTTAGTTGTTTTCAGATTGAGTCATGGTGGTCATAATGGGAAGAATACCTAAGTCTCAATCAGGTCTTCCTGACTACAGGTGCATGTTTTTAAGAATCGTGGCAATTTCATGCTCAGTGTCACTAGCAATAAGGGAAATGCAAATCAAAACCACAATGAGATACCACCTTACACCACCAGTAAGAATGGCCCACATCAAAAAATCAGGTAATAACAAGTGCTGGCTTGGATATGGAGAGAAAAGAACACTCTTACACTGCTGGTGGGAATGTAAACTGGTTCAGTCACTATGGAAAACTGTGTGGAGGATCCTCAAACTAATGAAAATGGAACTACCATTTGACCCAGCAATTGCTCTCTTGGGAATTTACTCAAAGGAGACTTCAATGTTGGGTACAAATGGACACCTGTACTCGGATGTTTATTGCAGCACTATGTATAATTGCAAGGACATGGAAGCAACCAAAATGTCCAAAAACAGATGACTAGATGAAAAAAGATGTGGTATATATATACAATGGAATATTACTCATCAATTAAAAATGACAAATTGGACAATTTTATGATAACATGGATGGACTTAGAAGAATTCATATTAGCAAAAACAAGTCAAAAAGAAAAAAAGAAACCAAATGGTTTCACTACTATATGGGACATGGGAAAGATAAACAAAAATCCATGAAGAAAAGACAAAACAAGCCAACAACCAAATTGAAGTACGCAACCTGGAGGCTGGGTTGGGACAGAGTGGGAATGGTCAGAGAGGGGAGGGGTGAACCCCAGAGATCACAGAGATGTGAAATGTATATATAAATAATTAAAAAAAATAAAAGTAAAAAATATTTAAAAAATAAAAAATAAAGAACTGTGACAGTTTCAGGGCAGTTGCTGAGAAAAAGATATTTTCTTTGCTAAAAGGACCATGGTCTGATTTATTTCATCTCATAAATGGAAATCAAGAATGATGGTATCTGGGCTAGAAAACTTGGAATGTTAGAGAATATAAGTTGTGTGGCTACTTGATACATAATGATTCTCCCTTGGTTTTAAATTCCTTTGGAATTGGCTCTTCTTCCCTGAATATTAGATGCTTGTTCTGAATGGGACTAGCTATATTTTTTAATGAGTAGGCTTCCAAGTCAAGCAGCAACTGGTAATTGCTCAAGAGTAGATTACCAGCCTAAGTGGTCCAATTGAAGATAAGGTGACCATAAAATTTATTATTCCTATGGTACCATTTATTTTATTATTATTACTCATATGGTGTCATTTCTCCCATGACATTTTGTTTTGAAAACTATGTTTAAAAAAAAAAAAACATAGAGAAGCATCAAAAGGATAATAGGATAATTATAATCTCTTAAATGAATTACCCAAATTCAACTTTTGCTCTGTATTTCCTTCTCTATTGATATAACCTTCCCACCACCCCACCACCCCACCCCAGATAATTTGAAAACAGGATTCAGATTATAACACCTTTCCCTTAAATCCTTCAGTGTTTATATAGTAGAACAAAGGATACTTTTCTACATGTACAGAGTACCACTTTGACCCTCAACCGTTCCCTAATTTTTTGTCATCAGTGTCCCTTACTGCATTTCACTGGGTTATTATGTTTTAGTTTTTTGTTGTTGTTGTTTGCTTCATTTAGTCTTCTTTTAAAATCTTTCATAACAACTGTTTTTTTTTTAAATCCATGATTACTTTTTATAGCATTTCCCACAATCATGGTATTTCTTATTATGTCTTTATTATTAGCTCTAAATTAAATATTTTGATAAGAATACTATGTAGGAAATGTTACAAAAATTGGGACGTTTTGGAGAATAGAAAGTGCACTATTAGTAATTATGCTGACCCAACAAGATATATACTTGAATGCATGACCATAAACATGTAGACAAAGTGGGAAATCTAAAAACTTGTCCTAAACTAGGTCAATTAGAAGCCCTCCCTGAAGCATTTTATTTTTTTGTCCCAGAAAAGAAGAATCTTCCAAATTTGTTGCTAAGCTACTTATTTGTAGCTGGGAAATGTTGAAATGTAAATAAAAATAAAACAGAATATGTAAATCCTAATGATATTCCACCATTGGTTCCAGTTCTCCCTAAAGTTAGATGCATTTCTGCTCTTTCAGAAAAATTATCTTAATTATGATCAGTTTTTTAAGTACTTATAGGTATTAAATCATGTAGTTTTCACCTAATAATTCCTTGAGAAGGTCTTTATTTCTGTGCACATTTTATAGGAGCCAAGGAAGTTAAAAGCTAATCACTAGCCAAGGATCACATAGCTAAAAATGGTTAGAATCAAAATAAGAACCCATAGTATGTAATTGCAGCGACAGTGGAAAGTAGCCATCCACAGTGGTAAAGTTTTATCCACTCATACTCTTGATCTTAACCTGATAGTTTGAATTCTGTTACTTGCAATCCTTAAACTCTGGCTAATGCCAATATGATCTCCAATTTTAAAAACTGAAGACTCAAATCAAGTCCAAACAGATGAGGTGAGAATGGGTAAAACTTCTTAGACCCAGTTTTCACTAGCTTTTTAGGCACAGGTATTTTTTATACTTAAGGATGTGCTCTTGATTAAGGGTTTTCTGACAATTGGTCTGTAAGGACAAATTGCTGATGAAAGAATTTTGGCAAAGAAAGGGTTGAAGCTTTGATAATTAGTATTTAGTCAAACTAATTAAAATGCTTAGGAAATAAATTAAGAGAAAATAATTTTCCACATGTTGAATCTTTCATTATAATTCCCTCTAAGTAAATTGTTTTTAAGGCTCCCTTCTTAATGTGTTGGATGACTGAGTATTCAGTTTTAAAATACAAAACAGAAGTTAGTATAAAGGAAGTGGTCTTCTTGATGACAACAATAGATGACAGAGTATTGTGAAATTTTAATATGTAGCATGATTGGTCATAAATTGCTTACATGTTTGATGAGGTAATTTTTAAATAAGAGATGAGTCACATCTTCCACTGGTATCATGGTTCATTAGAGTGAAAACATCCAAAAGTTAACAGAGATGTGGTAAAACTTTAATTTATGTGGTTTTTAGCTCTTAAATATCAAATAGAATCATTTCAATTCTTAAGATGTCAGGTAAAGGTTTCTGAATATTTGTTTTAAGATCAAGCATAAAACTTAAGAGAGTATCCATAGCTATAGGTTGCATTTTTATATAAACTATCAATTGTCCTTGATATTGAGGCAGTCACTGTACTATTCTGAATGCATGCATTTGAAAACAGTTATAATAAGTAGATCAAAAACAATAGAAAGTATAAGCTAAGGAAATTGTGTTTCTGTTAAGTCAGCTTTCTTGAATCTTTGTGACAGACTGACTATTGCTTGTATTTTACAAAAGGAACAGTTGAGATACCAAGTTGTTTGAGGTCAATGAATTAGTAAAGGGTGGTTCTTGAGATGGGAATTCAGTTATTATTCATGACAAAAAACAGTCTTTCTATTACCATGTGCTAGCATTCAGAGAAGAATAAATGACTCTGATAAAAAATAATAATTGAGGTGAGCCTTGAGCTACAATATTGGCTCAATTCAAGAAATATGCTCAATTCTTAAATATACATAAATGTGCTTGTTTAAGGGTTAAATAGTGTGATCTAATTATTTAGATTTAATATAATTCATTATTTCTAAAGATAGCATTAATGTTGATAAGAGTGCACCACAGTTCAACAAAAATATTTTTAACTTTAATATACTTACACTGATTTGTGCAAAATATTAGAACTTTGAATATTTTTACACATACTTTTTTCCTAACTCCTCTCATTTCTACAGGCATAGAGGGATGAAATATTATCTTTACAGGTTATATTTTCAATTTGTGGTTATATTTATTCCTAAGTGTAGGCTGAGATATTTCAGTCAGGCTTAAGTTTTTTTAGTGCTTATTTTACTAAGAATACACTCATTTTCAAGAGTAGATTGAGTTAGTTTTAATACACATGTCACACATGTATTTCTGCTTATACTTTTTACTTGAAAGAAACAGTTTGTCCTTTAATTCCAGGAGACATACACACTTATCTGTCTCCCTCATTCTCCCAGTTACATACACATGCAGACATAGATTTCATCTTGAATTTAAGCCTGTAGATGATCCTATGAGAAAAGACACCTTAGACTGTCACAATAAGATCTGGTAGGTGACAGCAGACTTGAACCAAGACTAGTGCATGTTTCAGCCATTGTTAAAAGTTCAAGTTCCTGTCATTACATTCCAGTTTCTAATTTCCGCAACCAGTCAGCAGTGTTAGCTGAAACTATGAGCTATTTCTTTATTGACAAAATCACAATTCAAGAAGACATAGTTTCCTTAGTTATTTTTGAAGTATACTATTTATAATGTTTGATATGGTTAGATGAAGAAAAAAATCCACTCAAACCTTTTTGAAAACTAAAACCAAAAACCTTGAAATATTTAGTTACATAACCTTAATGAAATATTTTCTTCTGTCTACATGAGTACAGATTTTTCTTCTGTCTACATGAGTACATGATGAGATCCAGAACCAAATTAGACATAAACCTCAAACACATTGGACAGTTTGCAAGATAGTACATATTTATAAAACATGTTTACAAATCCTCTCCTCAGAATGGTGTGTTATATATATGCATATATAAGTATACTTGCACATATTTTGTTTAGAATTTAACTTCTTTGTATACCTTTTGATGTGGATTCAATGAGTCAAATTAGATACCCATGGTCCACTTCTAACTTATGCAGTGGCTATGCAATTGCTGTGTCGCATATTTTTAAGTCACTAAGTCACCGGTTTATATTACATGTGTTTTCAATTTTCATTTTACTCCAGTGGAGTGGAGGAACACCTGTGTCATTCTGTACCTGTAGAAAACCCCTCCAAGAAAACTTAAAACTTTGTCATGCCCTCAAAGGCCCAAATTATTAACATGCTTAGAAATCAATTTGTGTAATTTGTCTATCTAGAAAAAAATCACAGGTTGCCATTGGTTTTGAATTTTCCTTGCTGGTGGAAGGCAATGTATTAAAAGGAAACATGAAGGAAAGTTGGTACATTTAAATCTGGGGGCGAGTTGTATATAGATGATTGGCAATAGACTTGCAAATTAATGATACAGGATAGGTTTGTAGGCTCCCCCGAAACTCCTGTAGAGCATTTGAATTTTAACTGTACTGAATTTGGTATTCTTATAACAAAATCTTCAATTTTGCTTCTGTTGCAATTATTAAAGACATGTTCAGTTAAAGTGGGAATGATTATGACAAGCCTGTCTCATAACTACATGGTGAATGTCTAGACATAGCTCTAGTTGGCCTTATTTTAATGCATTTATTGTTTAATTGCTTGTGGGAAAGATTTAGTCTTTCATAGAACTTAGATTAATGGCAACTGGCAGCTTTATTGGCCTTGCTATCAGAGAAATGGCCAGAAGTCTCAAAACAGAATTGAGAAGATAGATTCCAGGCGGAAAGGAATGTCAGACTAATACAGCTTCATTAAAACTGTGCTTTTAAAAGTGTGACTATTTTGTAATGTGTCCATCAACACCACTTTTAACTCTTTTTTGAATGTATGAAAGTGAGACTATAATATAGTATTGAATGTAATTGCCTTTTACAGGTTTTGTGGGATGGATAAAATTTTTTTTTAATTAAAACCATTCACTTGAAACCATAAAGCTGTCTTAAATCCTCTGTATAATATATTTTAGTAAAGTGTAAAATTCTGTAAATGAACAATACATTTTGGGTATTCAGTTCTGCTCAGTTGCCCTGTCCACGTGTTATATGTATTTGGCATCTAATATCTGTGCAAATAAAATGTGACATTGTCATTTACTTTTCACTATTGACAGAAGAATAAAAAATAATGCATATTTTTGTATGAATTCTTGGTGTTACCCTGTGTTCTATATATCAGAATTTGATCTTCACTTTGGAGGTAAGGGTTGGGGAAGACCACTATTCTTTACATTTTTTTTTGTTTTTTCATATTGTTTGTTGATATCTATAAAGCCATTATTACAGTGTAAATAAACATAATGAGAGTCTCATATTTTCTAGGAAATGAAGTTCAATAATATGAGGGAATACATTTAAGTAGGGAAAACAGAATATAAAATATAGGCAATTATGTGATATCAATTTGACTCATCTCATAATGAAAATCCAAGATTTCAATGAAAAAGAACTTAAATGTTCCTCTCTCCCAAATTAGTATTGGGGTTTTTTTTGCCATTAATTTCATAGTGAAAAATTACATGTATATAGAAACATTATGAAATGATCATTTTTTGGGTGAACAAATAATTCTGTGATGAGTAACTTAGTAGTCAATACCAAGGTTAGGAGGAAAGAAAGCTTAATCACTCCTCAAAATGTCCATTCCCTTAATCTCTCTAGTCACAACACCATCTCCCTGATTTGACTACAATCACTCTACACGCTTTTATCACAAAACTACAAAGAAAAAAAGAAGATAGTAACACCTTTATTTGAATTTCTAAATACTGTATCTTAGTTTTCAAACTGTTTCCTTGGAATCATATAATCCTTTATGTTTAGCTGCTAGTTCTCAATAATACATTTGTGAGCCATGCCTACAGTGATGCATTTACCATAGTTTATTTATTTTCACTGTATTTCATTGTATGACTATAAAACATTTTATAGAATCAGCTTTCCAAATAACAAGATATTGTAGAGATTTTTCTTGGAAATGTATTGAATCTGTACAGCAGGGGACAACTGACATCTCTCTAAATCAGAAATTTCAATCCCTGAAGGTGTTCATTCTTTCCATTTATTCACTTTTTCTAATGTTTCTAAATTAGTTTCATGAATTTCTCTGTATAATCTTATACCTATTTTCATAGATTCTTAGCATTTTAAATTGTTTTACATTACTTGTATTTTTATACTATTGTAAATCATATGTTTCATATTTTATTTTCTATGGAAATAATATTTTATATTGAATTTTTCTCCTGGATCCATGCTAATTTCTCATTTAAAATATTAAATGTAGGTTTTTCATGTGTGTATGTATAAATTTATACAGACATAATTGTTTTTGTACAATTAGTAACATTTCTAGTTCTTCCTTTTGAATCTTACCTTTTCTTCCTTTCTTTCTTTATTTCTGGGGAAAAAGTATCATCTGGCTCTTTAAGAAAAAAGATTTGCCAACCTCTACTAGACCAGATTAAGACGTTCTCTTCTGATTTTGGGGGGTGAGGAGGGTTAAAATATTTTTAATATGAATAAACACTGGAAATTAAGAGTTTTTCTTTATTGTATTCCCTGCACTGATATAACAGGATAATGGTGTAAATTGTCCTTTTCATGTCTAACTGTAATTTTGTTCTTTTTATTTCAGTCTTTATCTGTGATTGACTTAGTAGATTCAGTGACTAGTGTCTGGGAATTCTGGAAATAAGTTCTCCTTTGTCAAAACATACTATCCTTTTCATGTTTTTGGGTCTCAGTTGCTACTATTTTGTTGAGGACTTTAGCAATTTTTTTTTTTTTTACTGATAGATTGACCTGCAATTTCCACATCCTTTACTGTTCCTTAGGTTTGGATATCAAAGTTAGGCTAGCCTCTGACAACAAGCCTGAATTATGTTTGGATAACTGATGAGTGAGACCATTTGTGCCAGAGTTTAGATGTGGGAAGAGCTCATTCTTTCTTTTTTTTTTTTTTTATGGCTGTAAGATTATTCATATTTCCTCTTTTTCCTTGAGTCATGGTTATATTTTTCTGGGAATTGATCCATTTGTCCTAAATTTTTATTTTATTTATTGTCACAAGTTCTTCATAATAGCCTTTTAATTTCTTTAATGTCTGCAAGATGTTCCCTTCCTCTTTTCTAATATGGGTGTGTCTTCTGTATCCTTTCCTTGTTCACTAGTAGTATATCAGTTTTGTCTTTTCAAAGAATCAGCTTCAGTCCCGATAGAACCTCTTGAATGTGTGTATGTTTTCTAATTCATAAAATTTCCTATGAATACTTAATCTTCTGCTTTCTTTGAAATTTGATGTTCTTTAGCTTATTAAATGAAAACTTAATTCATTTTTTAGTTTTTCATGAACTATAATTTCTTTAAATAAGTGATCTTCATTTTGATATCTTCTATTTTAATTTTCCTTATACTCTTTTCTGATTTATAACATGGTTCTAACCTGTAAAGATTTTACAATATTTAAAAAGTACTGATTTATAGATGAATTATTTTTCTTATAATACTTTCTCTACAATTTTCTTAGAAATATGTTTATAGTTGTTTTATGACACAATAGATGATTGATAAGTATTTTATGTGGATTTCTAGAAAATATTCTATAGTAGATAAATATATATTTTATGCTTATATGTGGTGTTTTATACATGTATACATATATATTTGTGCATATATAGAGTATTCTTTATGGTCGTTAATTCAGGTTTATTAATATTCTTGATCAGTTGTTCTGTATCAATTTTTGTATGCTTATTCTATTTTTAAATTATTGTTTATTATTTGTTATTTTTTAGTTATTGAGAAAAATAGACTGACATTCATTCTTTTTGTTTCATTAAATTTTTCTTTAAATAGTTGAGGCTGTATTATTTATAGTAGGAAAGTGAAAGGAGAAATAGATAGGGTTTTACAGTTGAATCCCCTGGAAAACCTTAAAGCAGAGGTTGAGGTTTTAAGATAATAGTCATAAACCCTATATAATTGCTCAAAGTGCTTCACATTTTGGTAATTACCTTTTTGTAATTATTGAATCTATGAATTAAGACATTCATTTTTAATCTGATCTGATGATACTAAAACAAGAACATCACCCCAAATTACAGGCTACAGGATGAATGGCCAGGATCAAAATACTAAGTTTCTTGAATCATTTCCCACACCTATTCCCTACCTATTCCCTTAGCATCTCTGATTCAGGCATTCTACCATTTCACTCCTAGGCCTTTGAACTAAATACCCACTTTACTTAGCCATGTAGATCTCCTTTCATATGGCAACTCTTTAGAGAGGTTTCCCTGATCAATCTTACTACTATCTTAGCCTATTTTATTCTTCAGAGCACTGAACACTATCTGATATTATAGTTTCTATCAGGACATTTACTTTTCATCTCTCTCTGCTCTAGCATATTAAATTCTAAGATGCCAGGATTTGTATGAAAGTCACTGCTTTAAGAACTGAAGCATAGAGTGAAAGAGGGAGAAGGGGTAAAATTGGGGGAAGGAAGAGCACAAGAGATAAACATGATGGTACACCGGTGACAAAGTGATGGTAGCACCTTGGAGTAGACAATGTAATATAAGTGTGTATGTGCAATCAATTAAAAAAATGAAATTAATTTTAAAAAATCACTGCTTTATATCCAGTGTAATAGCTGACCTATAGTGGGTATTAATTAATTTTCAGTCAAATGAATGAGTGAACTAATATTTTCCTAAAATAAGTTATGTTTATGAACCAAAAGTAGTGGATCAAGAAGTAATTATCAAGATTTTCTGGATATGTGGAATTATTTTTGAGGTGACAGATAAAAACAAGAAGAAAACAAGGTTGCAGACTGCATTTTTTATTACAGTTAAAGATACAAATACGTGCAAGTGATATAGTCTGATAATGACATAATGTGACAGTGATACATAGACACCACAGAATCATGAACAATAAATCGTCAGATATATTATTTATGTAATAAGTACTGAGAATTTAATGGAACTGTCACTGTATAGTTAGAGTGCACAAAACAATAGAGATTCAAATTGATATGTTCTAGGCACATTATTGATTGGTCAAGAATTGACTGTTCTATTAAAGGAAGAACAAAAAGTTTATAGTCATCAGAAAGAGAAATTACTAAGACCTAATTTGATTCCTTCACCACCTTAAAACATATCTTGGGCAAGGTGTTTATGATACTCACATCTTGCATCCACACCTTTATGAAATATCTCTTTACTGACCAATCTTGTAGTCAAAAGTGATGAAGACTAGGCAATAATCAGAAATAAAATAAGCCATTCTCTCACCATGCCATTGGCTAATGACATTATTAGATAACATCTAATGTCTGGATTTGAGAAATAGATTCAGAAGAACAGGTGATGGGAGTTGACAGCAGGTTTGAATAAAAGAACAGAATATGCTAGAAATTGTAGATTTACATCTCTAAATCTCTATGTACATTACCTATATATTTATCTACTATGTTACATATTTCACATCCTTCTTACCCAAATACCCACCTATCCAATGGGTGACTGGCAAAGAAAACATAATTGTTAAATTTAAGATTAGATACAGATTCAGTGGAATGTGAATTCTTTGCATTCAAAAAAAAAAGTCATCTTCATTTCCTTTTTGTTTGTTTATTTTTTTTTCATGTCATCTTTCTCTGGCTGGGAAGCAAAGACCTTGAATTACAGAACATTCTTAAACATTATCTGGTACCCTGACAAACCAAGAATGACATTCTTGAGAAATAAGTCTTTCTCCTGCTTAATCTAGATATGGCCAGTCCTAGATCTTTACCCACTACAGCTAAAAAACATTCTACTGTTGGATCCAAAATCATATATTATGGAAATAGAAATCCCCTAATGAAAAAATATTTTGTATTGGCTTTTCACTGGCATGATGGAGAGAATGGTCTATTTTATTTCTGGTTATTGCCTAGTCTTCATCACTTTTGACTATTAAATTGATAGTTCCCCCAAATAATGATTCTTACATATTTACACCCAAAATAAAATTCTACCCATCAACTTTTTTATTCTTTTTTTTAATAATTTTTTATTTATATATATTTCACATCATTTCAGTCCCTGGGGGTCACCCACCGCCTCCCCTTCCCACCCGCTCCAGCTGGTCCCCATTCTCCCCTTGTGCAGTTTCATTTGGTTGACCATATATTAGTGAAACCATTTGGTTTCTGTCCCTTTCTATCTGACTCGTTTCTGCTAGAATGATTTCTTCTAGGTACATCCAAGTTTCCATAAATTCATCAAATTTTTCATTTTTAATTGATGATTAATACTCCATTGTGTATATGTACCACATCTTTTTCATCCAGTCATCTGTTCTGGGGCATTTGGGGTGTTTCCATGTCCTTGCAATTATAAATAGTGCTGCAATAAACATCCGAGCACAGATGTCCTTTTGTACCCACATCGAGGTCTCCTTTGGGTAGATTCCCAGAAGTGCGACTGCTGGGTCAAATGGTAATTCCATTTTCATTAGTTTGAGGGTTCTCCATACTGCTTTCCATAGTGGCTGGACGAGTTTACATTCCCATCAGCAGTGTAAGAGTGTTCCTTTCTCTCTTTTTTATTCTTGACTAAATCTGTAATAAGAATTTCATCATCAATTTCAGCAAACTGTACAGCTTAAAATATTTTTGTTCGTTGACCTTTAAATTATACATTGTATAAAAAGATTTTAATGCTGCACTCATTCTTTCTCCAAATAACCATAAAACTTAGCTTTTGTTTTGCATCTCACCAAAGAACATATCAAGGACTATGAAGACTTGTTCCTTGGGATAGAAACAGATGCTTACTAAACTTTGATAATCTCCTTTCCTATTTATGTTATTTATAAATATAGCTTCCTTATTAACATTCTTTCTGATTTTACTTCCATTTACCCACCAGTTCCTTGCAATTTTATGTCTCTTTATCTCAGGTCACTTTTGAGATGTAAGCTTACTTTTCCGAATCCCTGTTTACTATATCCTCTTGGATATTGCCCAAGGATCTCAACCATTGAAAATTGAAGGCATCCTCTTCCCAAACCTACTGGCTCCTTATCCACTGTTTTTCTCTTATTAAATGCCATAGTCAATCAGTCAAGACATATTTGAAAATGTAGGTTTTATGTTAACTTTTCCTCCTCCATTTTTTCCTCTGAAACATTTCTTGAAATACTTTGTCTCTTAACTAGGTCTTAATTTTCTGCCCTTCATCTTCATTTCTTAATTTTTTTCTACCTCAGTTTCCTCTATTGTATGATGGGGATAGGAGTATTACTTTATAGGATGATGTGAGCATTTAGTGAAGGAATTAATTACTCAGTGGATAGTCTAGAACAGAAATGCTACAATATATTAGCACCATGGTTATTGCTATCATCATTATGTCTGCCACCAAAGAAACTGTACAAAGTCTCTGATTGCTTCTGATTATTTCATCAGTATACTAACCCTCCTTCTGCATCTATTCTTACCAACTCAACTTCAGCTATGCCTCCAAAGTTACTCCTTCTAAATCATAACGCGCACCCTTTGAATAAAGTTCATGTTTCTTTATCGTACCACATACAAGTCATTTTATGAGTCATCCTTGCCTACTCCACTGCAGATGTCCCCATGCTGCCTTAATTGTCTTCCTCTCCAAATTCTGTCTGACTTGTACTCCCTGCCCATACTGCTGTGTCTGCCACGGCACCTATGCTTGTGCTCTCTGTGGTCATAGCAGCTCTTTTTTTCCCACTTCCTTTGCAGGTTCACAAGAAAACTGGCTCCTCCCCAAATATTCCCATAGGTTGGTTTAACTCTTCTGAGTTACCCTGTCCCTTCTCCACAGAAAACAAGTCTGAAAAATGTCGTTTCTCCCACCATAAATGAAATCATCTCTCTCTTGCTTGAAATCTTTTTGCAGCTTCTCTGTGTGGCTAGAATAGAAATGAAAGGCAAGGTCGTGTTGCTCACGGTCCCCAGTCTTTGCTTCTGAACCCATTGTCTAGGTTTTACAGCACTGGCACCATCAACCAGTCAGTAACAGCCATCCAGATATACTTGCCTGCTTACCCTCAGACATAACCAGCTTCTCTCACTTCTTTGCTATTAGTGCTCACGCCATTGCAGACATGATGCTTTCTTTCCCATCCAGAGCTTACTTTAAATGTTCCATCCTCCAACTGGCCTTCCAAAAACCTACCTACTGTATTCATCTCCTGTTTTACTCACTTTTACTCTAGTCAATGACCTCCTTAGAAAACAGCCTTCATTTTTTTATTGTTTATGTGTGGACATGTTGATTGTCTCTCTCCCCCAAAATATGAGCTCTAATGAGGAAAAAAATCTGTTCACTTTCAAATCCACAGGTCTTAGAAATCATGGGTTTATGGATAGTTGCTAGAGGAACTGATTGGGTGAGCAAGTAAGTGGAAATGTCTCAGGTATCTACAAAGCAGTCTCAATTTATGGTTTTTGAATTATGAATAAAATAATAATTTGAGTTTATTCATATTCTCAATTGTTTGAGTTTTCAACTTTGTTACTTCATTTTTTTACTATCTTTAGTGAACAAGCTTTTTACTATAGAAAGTTGAGTCAAGTTCTAATTTTATAATTAATCCTCTGCTGATTTGGTGGGGGGGGAGGATCTGACCTTGATGATCTTTCCTCACTCAACTTCCAATTACTTCTTCTTTTATATTACCTTGAAGGTCTTCTTTTAAATTCTAACATCCTCTTTTTTTCAAATTTCTGACTGCATGTGCTTTCTAGCATAATTGGTTTTGCTCTTCATCTCTCTTTCAATGCAAGGAAAAGGAAAACTCACAGAATACTGCCTTAGTAATGTTTGCAAATACAATTGTGGTTTCATCTGAGTCTTTACTGTATTGTAATCTGTTCTACTTGTACTTTTTTGTTTGGTTCAATTAATTATCCTCATGAATATGCAAAATGTGCAAATCCCAATGAAATAACATTTGCATCTCTGAGTGGTATCCAAGGTTGACTGTCTGACTGACAAGGCCATAAGTTGGCATCTTCCACTTTCCCTTTTAGCATTTCTCCTTGTGTTTTTTTTCTTTTCCATTTCTCAAGTTTAAACCTTCACCCAGCAATCTGCTCAAATATGTCTTTGCCAAATTAATGAATGAAAAATGGTACTAACCATGTCTAGAATATTTGCCTACTTGGGAGGTAGTGTGCCCCAGTGGTGTAAGGTGCTGGATTTAGAATAGTTTGCATTTTGATTGGAGATTTCAGAAAGATGGATTGCTATGAAAGGTTAATGAATATTCTTTTATTATTAATTTGTTTATATTGTTGCAGTCCCCGTATTTCTTCCACCACCATATTGTCTGTGATCCATCATCATTTACCCTTGTTTTCTTCCCTCCTGTTTCAAAACCCCCCTCCTCTCTTCTTTGCTGGATGTTTCCTTTCTGTAGTCAACTGGTTTGCTTTTACTATTATCTGTCCTTTGTTTTCTCTATGTCCCACATATAAATGAGACAATCTAGTGTTTATCTTTTTCTTTCCAGTTTATTTCTGCTAGCATGATTCCTTCTAGCTCCATCCATGTTGCCACAAATAACATGAGTCTTGTCTTTTTTGATTGCTAAATAATATTCCATTGTGTAAATATCCCACAACATTTTGAATCATTCATCAGTTTTGAGGCTTTTGGGTTGTTTCTATATCCTGGCTATGATAAATAGTGCTGCAATAAACATCTGAGTACAAGTGTCCTTTTGAATTAATGTTTTTGTACCCTTTGATTAGATTCCCAGAAGTGGGATTGCTGGATCAAGTGTTAGTTCTATTTTCAGTAGTTTGAGTTGCCGCCACACAGCCTTCCACAGTGACTGGACCAGTTTGCATTCTCATCAGCAGTATGTAAGTGTTTCTTTTTCTTCACAACCATGCCTGCACTTGCTCATTTTTTTGATATGGTCATTCTCACCAATGTAAGGTGGTATCTCATTGTGGTTTCAATTTGCATTTCCCTCATTACAAGTGATACTGAACATTTTTTATATTTCTGTTGGCTATTTGAACTTCGTCTTTTGAGAAGTTTCTTTTCAATTCTTCTACCCAGTTTTTGATTGGTTGTTTACCTTTTTGTTGTTGTTGTTGTTGTTAAGCTGTAGAAGCTCTTTGTATATCATGATATTAACCCCTTATCTGTTGTATGATAAGCAAATATTTTCTCCCATTCTGTTGGGCCAATGAATATTGTGCTAGTAGAATTTAAGGCAACAAATTGAGATATCTCAGAACCTTAGACTCTTCCCAGAAATCTCATACCTTAATGAAAAATGTATTTATAGGTCTGGCACAAATGTCTATCCATTTTGAGGTCCTAAAGCTTACAAACCTTAACAGCATAGTGTAGTTCCTTTGTCTTGCTTCTTCTCATTGTCATCCAGGAGCAGAAGAAAGGACCACAGAATAAAGAAAAAGAAAAATAGATTGATGAGATCTAGAAGAAAATTTAAATCATTACCGGGAAGTGTCCACACTGGTATCCCCCTCATCCAGTTTTATAAGTAGTTAGCCTCCAGTTTTTATAAATACTTAGCTTTCTAAATATTGAGCCTCCAAATATGTCCTGAATTGATTATTTCCCCCGATGTCTTTATCACCTTCTTACTCACTTTTTATTATTATTTCTTTTATTTTACATCATTATCTACCCCAGATTTCCCCACTACCTTATCACCCATGAACCATTGTCTTAATGTTTTGTGCTCTTTCCCCCTCTTTCTCCCCACCTCCTCTCATGCTTTATGCTTCCATTCTGCTGAAAGTGGTAGAACTTCTTAATCAGTCTTCCTCCTTCTACTCTAATCCCCTGTCATCCATTTTCCACATCAGCAATAGCAATAACTTATTTAAAGTGTATGAGACTCAAACTACTTCCTTGCTCGCAATTATCTTGCAAGAAATTGCCCATCTCACCTGGATAAAATACAGGTTCTTAATATGGCCTACAGGTTGTGTAGACTCAACCATTGCTGTCACTCTTCTCATACTCATCCCATACCACCTCTTGGTGCTTACAACCAGTGGGCTCCAGTTACCAAACACTGAGTTCTTGATAGAACTTTACTGGAACTATCACTCATTCTGTTCTGTCTGGAACACCTTTCACTCAGTTCATTCTTGAGTTGTAGCTTTTTGCCACTTGCTTGAAGAAACCTTCTTAGATAGTCCAAATATCCCCACCCCACAGATAACAAAAAGAATGGAACAATAAATATTGGCAGGGATATTGAGAAAATGGAACACTCATCCACTCTTGGTGGGAATGTAGTTTGGTGCAATTTCTTTGGAAAAGAGTATAGTGATTTCTTAAAGAATAATAATGAAATCCCATAAGATCTGAAAATACTGTGTATATATAGAATATGAAAACTCTGATATACAAAGACTTCTGTATGCCAATGCTCATAGCAGCACTTTGCACAGTTGACAAAGGATGGAACAAAAGACAAGAGATCACAAGAGATGGGGGAGGGGGAATAAGTGAAATTTGGGATAGTTATACTAAGTGAAATAAGTAGAAGGTAAAATATGAATATTAGATGGTTTCACTTACCTGTGAATATAAATAACCAAAAAACATACTGGCAAATCAGAAACAAATCTTAGACTTAGTGAAAAATAAACCAGTTACCTGGAGGGGAAGAGAGGAAGAGTGGAAAGCGAAGGAAGGGGATGGAACAGTTGCATAGGTAGAGAGGGTAAGCAAAGCATGTGTACGTATGGAGAAGTAAAAATGTAACACTAACATTATAGAGACATATAAATGAGTGACAATTTTAATTTTAAAAATGTAATGTTCCCTTTTTCTTCTTATCTGTGATAGATTTTTTTTTCCTTTATAGCACTAATCTTAGTTGATATTTTATATATTTCTTAAGTATTTATATGCCTCTCAACTAGACTGGGTTAGAACATCTTTTATTCTACATGTAACTTTAGATTAAGGCTCATTTGGGGGCACTTTGGATTGTATTCTGCCATTTTAGCACTTAAAATTTTGTTTATTTTACCACTTCCCCCATTAAACTATAAGTAATACTGTTGGGATTTTATTTTGTTTTTATTTGCTGAATCCCCAAGTCCTCTGCAGATAGTTGATCCTCAATAATTGATGGCAAGCAATCAAATCATGCTGTTGTGTATACCTTGGTGACTGTCTGATGACCAGAAATTTGAAAGAGCACAACATGAAAACTAATCAGATTCTAGAACCTTGACTGTGTGTGCTGTGTACATTGAACATGGCATATACCATTGCATTCAGGTTGATATACATTTGAATTTTAGCACAGCCCCAATTTCATTCTCTTAAAGAGAACTCATTCTCTAAATGAGCAAAACCATCAATGAGTGACATTTACTATTTTCTTAACTATGCAAAAAAGTCAGTCATTGCTCTTCTAAAATGGTAAACATTTATTACTCTGCCCTGTGATTTCATTTTATTTTAAAGCTATGGGTATGTTCTTCATGCCATCAGCAGGAAATTCAGGCTACAGCTTAGAAACTTGGTCAAGAACAGGCACTAGAAGATACATGGTTCCCATACCTTTATTGAAGTGAGACCTGTTCTTCAAATACACACAGAGAAAGAGGAATGGGAAATAACTGTGAGGTCAGTATCAGAAATATTGGGCTTTGAAGGAGATGGTTCCTTTAAATGTTTGATAAAAGTGACCATTTATTAGTTGCTTGACCCTAGACACGTCTATTCATTTCTGTGGATCTCAGTTCCTTTTCCTTGTAGATGAAAGAACTAAACCTCCTTAGAAATACTTTCTGCTCTGATTTTTGATTCTTACTTTTTTCTATGATTGGGAAAAAAAGAGTGTATTGGAAAAAAATGGGTAGGAGAAAGATGATAATTTTCACAGAACAGAGAAATACCACCAAGACACTTGGATGGTGGTTAGGAAAGGAAAAGTATATAAAAGTATAAGAATTCCAGTCTTCTCCCACACAGTCTACTTAACCAATACTTCTTAGTAAATGCTTATGTGGCATTGACTATATGCCAGCTATTGTTCAAAGGGCTTCACAAAGATGAAATTATCTGATACTTAGTAAGTAATACTTTTGCTCTTATTTTATAGCTCAGGAAATTAAATCATAAAGAGGTTAAGTCACATGACTGGTAAGTCAAGAGCTGGGTTGCAACTATCAGCAGTCTGCCTCCAGAGTCCATGTTCTCAGTAGGCTTACTTTACTGTTAGAATTCGCCATCCTTTTTCCTCAATGAAAACTTCCACATCAAAGACAAGAACTTATTGAACTGTAACAAAAATGATAAATCATTCTAGACATATTTAGGCTAACACATACCCTATTTGTTTCTGTGTAGTTACACTTTCTCAAGAGCCTGCCACATTTGGTATCACTGTTTTCTCATGAACTCTTCAAGCAAGACTAATGCAAAATGGAAAGGATTGTTCTTTGTTCAGCTGCTTACCAGGTGGCACAAAGCACAGAGAAGACAGTTAGGCCCTGAAGAATGTGTGAAGAAACCTACTTGCAGGCAGCGCTTGCACTGAGTTGGGAAACAGTTTTATTCTCACGCTTGCAAATTTTTTAAATTTATATTCTGTTTTCTTCCCACATCTGAGAATTTTTCAAAAATTCTAGAAAACAAGACTGTTATATCAAACAAAATCTTGCTTGGTTTTGCCATAAGGACACCAGCTCCAGGTGGATCTTGTATTTAGGAGACAGCTCCTTTGGAAAACAAAGACTGCAACCAGCTTGTCTTGCTCAGCATTGTGAATGGAAAGGTCATGACCCCCATTGCCAGTACATCTTGGTTTCTAATCAAAGCACTTGGAGGTGTTGTAAAGGACTGGTGAGTACAATGAGTGTTAACCACTTATGTAAAACTAAATCCCACTGCACTGTTCTTTCAACCTATTGCTAAATATAATTTCTTGGACTTAGTGTATTTAGAGGGTTGGCACCTTAGCATCGATAGGAAATTAGGAGAGCATCACTTGACTTAATTCTCTTATAAATACTGAACTAGAAGAAGTGTGTTGCAATATCTTGCCCAAGTCTGCTAGTGGCATAGCTAAGACTGGGTTTCCAGTTTCTAATGCCAGTTCTGTGTCCTGCACATGCTTCCAAACTCAAATATTTCATTGGTCTTGGATTCAAACCCATGTAACACACTCTTCTCCTCCCCAACCAAAACACATGTATTCCACCACAAATCCATGAGTATGTGGGCAGTTAATAGCGATGTCTATGAGGTCAATCTGATTTGCTAAACTTAAAGATAGCTGATCATCAGAGGTGCATGTGGAGAAAGTTTTGTCATTCTAGGACTCAGTTTCCCTTGTTATAGGGTTCTACAAAAGAACTATCAGCGTATGTTCAGACTTAGCTTCCTTTACCTGGTGGTTAAGAAAGGAAAAGAATATGAGAAAGAATTTGCTCTCTTTCGCAATTAACTCCTTCAGCAAGAGTCAGTCATTTTCTTTTCCCCAGTATCACCTTCTTTTGTTAAATATGTTTGTAATTTGTATTCACATCTGTTCCTACATTTCTTGTCTTAACTAGAATGAATTTCCCAGGTAGAACCTGTCACTCCCTCAGCCCAGACCCTACTCATCAAAGTTCATTTAGAATGTCCCCATCTCTAGTAAGTGTTCTTTGGCTAACCTAGGGCATCTGTATCAGCCTTTCTGTTATTGTTTAACGTTCAAAGACTGAACCCCTCTCCTCAATCAGACTGCAGCCTTTCCCAAGATATGGTGCATTCACAGCTGCTTGCTGTCACAGATAGCTTGCTAGTCGTGGGATTGACTCACTCGACTCTTGTCCCTTCTCCTAATCCCTCTTGCATTGATTTTTAAAAGTATTTTGTGATTAAATTGATTTATCAGTTTTCAAGATGCTGAGTAAGCGACATTTACCAAAAAGTTAACATTTGCTGATCTCTCATTCATGAATATGGCCCTTTCTTCTCTTACTCCTACAGGTGGCAAAATGACCTCAAAGGCAAGTTTGGTAACCCACTCTCTTCAGTTACAAGAACTGGGGTACCTGCCTGATGATTAAATTTATATGTGGGGTGAGG
Source organism: Uropsilus gracilis (assembly GCA_004024945.1). Classification (NCBI taxonomy): domain Eukaryota; kingdom Metazoa; phylum Chordata; class Mammalia; order Eulipotyphla; family Talpidae; genus Uropsilus; species Uropsilus gracilis. The sequence goes on from PVHY01009850.1 coordinate 51,153, forward strand.
TGAAAGGAGAAATTGCCCCTGAGGCCTTAAACCCAGTTTACCATGGGATTCTACCCTGGGCTCTCAGGCTAAGCTAAGCCATAAATAATAGTGTGCTTTGATTTTGCCTTCACCACTTTGCCTCTGGCTCTGCAAAATTCCCAAGGACAGATATGTACAAAGCACATTTTTTTGCATTTCCAGGTTATTTTTCTAAAGTGAGCACATGTTATAAAGATTTAGCTAACATTTTGGTAAAGTGAGCAAGAAGTGTGATAAATTAGGTTTGGCATTTCATAGTGGAGAAAAAGTGTTGAGAGCCTCTAGAAGAAAAAATACTTAAGGAAAAAAAACTGTTAAATTAGGCACAAATCTAGTTTATGGCCTAGTAAGCAATTCAAATGTCATATTTAAGGTTTTTCTAGACCAGATAGGACTCATGTACATCTTTACCAGATATAATCTCTACTAGACAAAATTTGACTTTAGTGTTACTGAACAAGAATCATTTATTGCACTATAAGTGATATAACTGTAACTAATATTTACTCACAGAATTGTAAGCAGTAAGTCAAAGCTCTATATACTGGAGAATTAAATAATCCTTGAATATTTAATAATTAAAAATCCTAGTTGCCTATTTCTTTGTATAAATTTGTATTAACTGTGCTATTAAACTTATTTACTTTTTATTTATTGGGGTAACTGGTTTGTAACACTGTGTATGATGGAGAGGTCTATGATCATATACTTTCTGATGTATGTATTTACTTCATTTTAGAAATTTTGTTCTTAATAATTCTAACGTATATCACAAATCTTGATCACATACAAAAAAAATCCCACTATTCTGTTTTCATTGCATTTGATTTTGATGCATTCACAAAGACTTGGGGAAGTATTAACTGAAACATACATAACTTAGCATGTAGTATAATCAGCAAGTAGAGTAGAGTACTAAGCAACAACTAGGCCCAGAAAATTAACTTCTTTCCTCCTTAGGTTTTGAGAGAAAGCAAAATTCGATTTTAAATAGCCCTGTAGAGATATTTTGACACACTTTTAGCAAAATTTCAGACATGTACAAAAGTGAATCCAACTAGCAAAGTGAATGTCCCTGTTCTAATTCCCTGGCTTTAATAATTATCAGCCCATAACTGGTCTTACATCTATAGTCAACCTCCACCTTCCCAATATTGAATTTTTTAAATTTACAAACAATAGATTTTTTATTGTTCTATTAGTAAGGTATAAATGTATACAAAAATGTGCATTTGATAACTTTTGACATAAATATGAAAATCATCACAAAAATCTATTTACAAAGCATTTTCAGTACCTTTGAAAGTTTTCTCTTTGAGATCTATCTCTCTTCTGTCCCCAGGGAAACATGGTTCTGTTGTTTGTTATAGATGATTCATATTTCTAGAAATGCTGTATGTTCAATCATAGTGTGTGCTCTTTCTCTTTACTTCACTACTTTCACTACACATAATTTTGATATCCACCCACATAGCTGTGTTTGTCAATATAGTGGTGATGTGCTTATCACATCAATAGCTGTGCTTATCAAAAGGGTATATCACAATTGATGTGCCTTTTCACCTATTAATATACATCTGTGTTGTTTCCAAAGTTTGACTTTAAAGTGGAACTGTCCTCAGCATTCATTTATAAGTGTTTATGTCTTAAGTTCTCTCATATAATATCTAGCAATACAATGGCTGGGTAGTTTTGATTTTTAAAAAGCTAAAGATTGTTTTCCAATGTAACGCTACTATTTTATATCTCAACCAACAGGGTATAAGAATTCTTGCTGCTTCACATCTCACCAGGACTTGGTAAGACTACTTCCACAATGTATTCTAATGGATGTGTACTTGTATCTTAACATAGTTTTACTTTGCATTTCTCTGATGAACAGTGGTGCTAAACATTTTTCCATATGCTTTATCCATATGTCGGCATTTCTAAAGTGTCTGCTCACATTTTCATCTACTTTTTACTTTTGTTATATTTTATTTAATTTTTATTATTGAGTTAATATTGATTGAAATACTGTATGTGATTCAGAGGCACAGAACTGTTCAGATGTCTGTCAACACAATATCTGTAAATTGAGTTTATGTCTTCTCATTATGAATTAAAATAATTCTTCAAGTATTCTAGGTTCATGTCCTTTGACTGATAAATGCAATACAAAACTTTTCTCCCAGTTGTTTTGCCTTTTTGCTCCGCTAAATGAATCTCCCAAACACTTCATTCAGTGTTTTTATAAAAACACTTCAGTGTTTTTATTTGATGCCTAATTATTTTGTTATAATTCATGCTTTTTGTATTCTAAGAAAGTTCAGGCTGTCCACCAGGTCTCATAGATGTGAAATATTACCTGTTTTCATTGTTGATCTTCAGTTTAACTCTTTTGCAGTCTCAGATCATACTGTTAGATTATGATCTTTCAAAATTTATATAAAGAACTGTCTTGTGAGTCTCTCCTCCACTGGCGAATATGCTCTGTGTATAGACATTTGAAAGCAGCCTGGGTTCTGGGGTTACTGATTCTGTTGATACTTGTTGTGCCAGCATGGCCAATAGCACTTGCCTATAGTGTTGCTGAGTTTGTGTCTAGCTGCTTCATCAGTTGCTAAGAGGTAGGTGAATGTGAACATTTTCAAAATTGATTGTAGAATTGTTTGTTTCTGCCTTTAGCTTTGCTACATTTGCCTCATGTATCTCAAATAACTGATATTAGATTTATACATACATATGTTCATCTTCCTTCATTTTGATTTTTATTATCTCAGATACATTTCTCTGAAGTTTTCAAAACAAGAACTTTATGTCAGCCAGGAATACTCTACCCAGAAAAACTGTCCTTTCTTTATGAAGGAAAAATTAGAACCTTCTCAGACAAAGCCTCCCCACCCCAAAAACTTCTGCAAGAAGCCCTAGACTGGAACCCACAGAAGAATAAAAAGAACGAATAATTAAACAAGAGGAAGAAGAAGAAGAAGGAGGAGAAGGAGAAGGAGAAGGAGGAGAAGGAGAAGGAGAAGGAGAAGGAGAAGGAGAAGGAGAAGGAGAAGAAGAAGAAGAAGAAGAAGAAGAAGAAGAAGAAGAAGAAGAAGAAGAAGAAGAAGAAGAAGAAGAAGAAGAAGAAGAAGAAGAAGAAGAAGAAGAAGAAGAAGAAGAAGAAGAAGAAGAAGAAGAAGAAGAAGAAGAAGAAGAAGAAGAAGAAGAAGAAGAAGAAGAAGAAGAA
>PVHY01009851.1:0-54408 GCA_004024945.1 Uropsilus gracilis
AAGGAAGGAAGGAAGGAAGGAAGGAAGGAAGGAAGGAAGGAAGGAAGGAAGGAAGGACAATCTGACTTCCCCCTCTGAGTTGGGCCATCTTGGCATGCCCCTCCATAACACATAGTGGTTCTGGATGGACTTCCCATGCCCTTCCCCTGTAACATGAGGTCACCTCTCTTCTTCTTCTCCTTCTGCTTCCTAGAACAGTAATACCAAAAGAAAAGAAAATTAAGAGGTCAAGAAATGGCTGCTGAAGGCACCTACATCAGGTGGTCACACCTCAATCCAGAGAGTGTGTCTGCCTCAGGGGAACATGGAATGGGGAAAGGGCTCCTCTGCCACATGACATCCAGGTACAGGACAGTCCAGTGCTTTGCACATAGTAGGGACACAGGCTATATTCTTTAATGAACAGCAGCATTGATTCTCTGCCACCAATTAGGAAAGCAGTGACACTATTGTGTGGCCACACATAATGCAGTGTATGCATCGCCTGCTGTGACATGCTGTTCTTGTCCAGGACTGTTTTTAAGCAGGTCACTACTTACTGGAACATTTTCAAAGAAGTGTGGCTAGGGAGAGCTCCCATCATCGTGGTTGGTTGACTGTGTTAATTATTAGTTGCTGCATGACAATATCCCCATATGGTGGCTTCAAACACACCCACTATTATCTCATGGTTGCTGTGGTTCAGAAGTCCAGGTGTGACTTAGCTGGGTGCTGTGAGGTTGCCATCAAGATGTCAGCCAGGGTTGGAATTTCATCTGGCACATTCAGTTCCCTGTGGATGCTACATCTTGTTAGTTAGGGGCTTGAAGCCACCTTTATTTCCTTGCTACAGGACTTTCCGTTGTCAACTCACTGTATACTTCTTCAAAGCTGGCAGGGAAGGGAGTGTCATCCCAAGACAGAAATTGTAGTCTTTTGTAATGTGATCATGTGCATATATCACTGCTATCCCACCTGTCCTATCAGTCAAAAGCATCAGAGGCTCTGCGTATCCTCAAAGAGTTTTGAAAGGATGTAAATATGGAAGAGGAGTTGTAATGGGGACTACTTGGCGCATCTTCCAATGATCAAAATATTGGAAGCCCCAGAAAGCATAGCATATGGACAAAAATGAAAAGAGAAAAAAATAATAATAATTATAAATCATTATATTGCCTTAAACTAAAGTCTTCACATATTGGTTCACCTAACCCTCATACCACCCTATAAAGTAGACACTATTTAAATGATATAAAATATGTAATCAATAAAAAAGTAGACACTATTACTAACCCATCTTACACATAAGGAAACTGAGGCTCCTAGTTCCAGTAACATGCCAAAGTGACACAGCTATTGAGTAGTGTTGCAGGGAATTGAATCAGGCAGCTTTCTTTCAGAGTTCATGCTTAGCAAGGACAGTCAGTCATCAGAAACCAAGGTTAAGTTTCCTCCATGAACACTAAGATTGATGGATAAAATCTACCAGGTTGTAGACTTTGAACTTATAATGGTGAAGAGCAAGTAAATCTGAGTCCCAGTGAAGTTCAAGCTCCTTATCACAGAGTGGGAGAATTTCAGTAGAAGATGGCCCAACTGTTTCTCTCAGATGATATCAGAGGTACCCCCATTTGGTAAAGAGTGATGGGTGAGATATCCTTGAAGCTCTCTTTAAATCAAAGGGCTGACACCTTACACCAGTAAGAATGGCCCACATCCAAAGAATGGGCAACAACAGGTGCTGGCAAGGATGTGGAGAGAAGGGGACACTCTTACACTGCTGGTAGAAATGTAAACTGTCCAACCTCTATGGAAAACTGTATGGAGGGCCCTCAAATTAATGAAAATGGAACTACCATTTGACCCAGCAATTGCTCTCCTGGGAATTTACCCAAAGGTGACTTCAATGTGGGTACAAAGGGACACCTGTACTCGGATGTTTATTGCAGAACTATTTATAATTGCAAGGACATGGAAGCAACCGAAATGTCCCAAAACAGATGACTGTATGAAAAAGATGTGGTATCTCTACACTATGGAATATTATTCATCAGTTAAAAATGACAAATTAGATGATTTTATAATAACATGGATGAATTTAGAAGAATCATATTAGCAGAAACAAGTCAAAAAGAAAAAAAAAAGAAACCAAATGGTCTCACTACTATATGGGACATGGGAAAGATAAACAAAAATCCATGAAGAAAAGTTAAAACAAGCCAACATCCAAATTGAAGTACACAACCTGGAGGGGGGGTGGGTGGGAGAGGGTGGAAACAGTTGGGGGGGTGAACCCCAAAGATCACAGAGATGTGAAATTCATATATAAATAAAGTATTTAAATAAATAAATAATCAAAGGGTTGAAAAGAAAAATTCCCTGTGATCTTAAGGGCAGGTTTGGCCAAGGATATCTTTTGCTTCATTTAGGTGACTTTTAAAAAATGCTATCGATAAATTTTAAGAAAAATTCAGATTGCCAAATTCTGATGAACCTAAGCCCACATTACCAAGGCATCATTAGCAGGTACTAAGGAACAACTGTCCCAGTTAAACTAGGCAAGTGGATTCCATGAACCACAGTCTCTACCACTCCCTATTGTCTCTTCAACAGCAATCAGAGAGCTGTTAATCTCTCATACCTGTGTTTCAAAACCCCAGCACCGGAGCTCGTAAATCAGGCATTCAACCAATACCATAATAGAAAGCTATGATCACTAGAGTCAGCAAAGGAAAAACTAGTCCTTAGTGACCATGGGAGAAGCTTGGCTAATATAGGAAGAAAGTCACAGGACAGAATTTCAGCATCAGGGGTTGGCTTCCACTGCAAAGGAGATTGTGCCTCCTGGGATTTTGCGCTCCCTTACCTTTACAATGGCAATGACAGCTTCAGGCCCTACTTGTCCTCAGATGGATTTCTGCCATCCTTCAAAGCCCAGATCCATAGGCTGAGAGAAGCCAGATTCCTTGCGTCAGGACCACAAGGCCTGAACGCCCAGTATTTATTTTTTATTGTGGAATTTTCCTTCAAAAATCATTTTCAAGGGAAAAAAATCCATTCTTTTGAGAAGATAGAAGGGGAGGGCTAGTGAGGAAAGCTTCCCTGTAAGGTAAGGTTTTCTGGTGGAGGCTTGTTGATTTTTCTTGAAAAGAAAACTGTTCCACAAAATAATGAGAAGAGAAAGGAGGGAAGCCTCATACTCTGCTGCAGGTCCACTCAGAACTTGAATCCCCTGGCCAGGCACCCCAGCAGAGTCATCCCCCCCAACCCCTTCAAAGGGAAATGTGTCAGAAATCAGAAAAGGAGCTGAGAATCATTTAAATAGCATTCAGGCCTTGACTTGACTCTGCCTCAGCCCATCAGCATCAGCATTAACAGCAGCTAACACCTCTGCAGCAGTCTAACCCTGGAGGATTAGCACATTATCATAATCCCAGTTGATAGATGAAGAACCTGAAGCCGAGATAGGTTAGGTAACTTGCCCAAGGTCACACAGCACCTCAGTAGCAGAGCCAGCATCCAAATCTACATAATTTTGCTCCGAGATGCATACCCAGAATGATGACCTAGTTGGACTCTCCAGGAGACCAGTTGAGCTAGGTGTGGGGAGGACGAGAAAGAGGAGAATGGAGTGAGGCAAGAGCAAAAGGAGAGCAAAAACCTGTGAGCTGACTCTTCCAAGTGAGTTCACTTGCTGGCTATGGGACTTTGGACAAGACTGTGAACTGTTGAATCTTGCAGGTTTTGGTACTATCAGGACTTTAAGTAATTTTAAAAACATGGAAGGAAGGAGAAAGGGAGAAATGGAGGGAGAGAAATAAAGAAAGGAAATAGGAGCAACGAAACCTTCATAATTACAAAGCAGCTAGCTCACGCTACGCGTTCATTATGCCAGGTGCTTCTAAGTGCTGTCCCCACATATTGTCACTTAATCCTCATAATGACCACCTTCTAGTATGGTTAACATGCCTCCACTGAAGGCTAAAGAAACTGAGGCAGGGAAAATTCAGTAGTCTGTCCAGGTACACACCACTGGTCACCTACTAGGCCGTGTCATTTCAGCATCCAGGTTCTCAGCTGGAAATGAAAGCAGAGAGTATTTGTGAGGAAGGCGCAGAGTTCCCAATGGCAAGGTAGATGCCTGGTGGATGATGAGAAAGCCTGGGAAGCCAGGTTTCCGAGGGCAGAGGTGGAGACAGGAATTTCCTGGGTGCTTAGCCAACAATTCTCAGGTAACACTTAGGGAAAATTGCCAAGACTTTTGGAGATGGGAAAAACGAAACATCAGTGGTGCTCTGCTCAGGGCTCTTGAGTGCCCTGTTCACTCAGGCTCCACCCTGCCTTGGGCTAAGGTACTCTGGTCATATGCATATTTACTCCCCAGGATATAACAGAAGCTGGGATCCAAATCCACATAATTTTCTCCAGGACACCCATCTCACACCCATCTCATTTTACCTCCTCCTTGTAACCTCCACCCACAGCCCCTGCGAGGGGCCAGCTGCAAGTGGTAAAATTCCAACCGGGTTCAGCAGAACATAAATCAGATGCATAGTCCGCAAAACAAGCTGGCAGTTGTTGCCTTTGTACCCAGGCAAGGTACAGATGGAGAGTACAGGGCAGAAGGAAGTCTCCCAGGCACTCAGCAGAGCACATCTGATACGGCAGTCCTGTGTCGGTCTTAGCTGTGTAGAAGTCAATCCCAGAGGTTTGCCCGCCTCACCGGAAGAGGGCGCTCTTCATTCCACGCGCTCTGCCAAGTTGCAAGGTCCTGTCCTGGCTCACCGGCTGTGGGAGAGAGGGCCTGAGTGTCTGCCCCACCTGCGTCCGGATGGTGCAGAGGCTTAGGGAAGCTGACGGACACATTGCACGCATAACCTGCAAGGTGCATAATTGTGTTTTCTCAGCCATGCATTTCCCGAGCAGGCACCTTGCCTTGGGCAAAAGCACAGTCAGAGTTGCACGGACCTAGGTTGACTCCTGATGCTGCGGAGAACCACCTGTGTGCCTGTGGGAGAGTCACATGACTTCCCATGCTCGGGGAGGGGCGGGGGCTGTCGTGCTGTGGGATGGTGATGTGAAGCCTACTTCAGAAAGTGGCTGTGAAGATTCTACCAGCGCTCGGCTCCCAGAAAAAAACATAATAAGGGGTGACTAGTTAGTCTGCACATTCCAGGTACTGTTCTCCCCCAGCGTTCTTCTCTCCAGACAGGCTTCTCTGATTCCAAGACTAGAGGGAATCCACATGTCCCGGCACCACATAGCTGTTCTTCAAAACTCATCACATTTTACTTTTATTGGGATGGCTGTTTGGTTACCATCACCTCCCTCGCTGCCTCCCTCACCCCCTCCCATAGCACCCTATGGCAGTGGAAGACTGTGCCTGTCTTGGGTCATGCATCATGGAGCAAAACTATGTGGATTCGGATCCCAGCTCAGCTACTGATGTGCTATGTGGCCTTAGACAAGTTACTTAACTTCTCTTTCAGGCTTCAGGTCTTTCATCTATCAACTGGAATTATGAGCACATAACAGGTGCTCAATAAATACTTGTGGAACCAGTTAATAAAAGAAAGGAGTAGTTCCCCCCACACACACCAATGTATTCTATTTATTGTTGTGCAAGTCCTAGAGTTTATTGCTCTCTTTTTAAGAAGTAATACCCTTCAAGGTTCGCTTTAAAATAGCGTCATCCTGTCATCCTCTTTGGCTGGCTTTTCGGTGTGCTTTCTTGGTAGGTTCACAGATCAGTCTTAGTCCTGAGGTCACACTCCACCCAACAACATTCCCTCCCCCACCCCCACTGCAAGGATGTCTCCCACGGAAATAACACCCGTCATGGAAACAGTTGAAAAATGTGGTCTTGCCTCACAGATTCCTTCTGCCTGTAGCCTCTGGTCTAGAAAACTAGGAATGAGAATGGCCTTGCTCTCCTTCAGATGGTGAACCTCGGGAAGTTAATGCTTCTGAGATACTAGGCTGTGCATAGAGAATTATCTACTTCCTGCCATAAAACTTCCTGCTTCGAGAGGCTGTTTATCAAACCTTTCATCCTAATGTGTCTTGACCAGCCAAGATCCGGGAGGAGGAGCAGCGTTCTCCGTGTGTCCCCCTTCTTTGCTGTCATGTAGTATTTTCCACGGGTTTTAAGCATCATCCTCATAAATTTTTGTACCTTTTTAGCACCCGATGAAACATACAAAGTAACTAGCAAGTTAAATCCATGCATTCATCAATATTGTTGCTGAAGATAAACTCAAAGCAGGCACTCGTGTAAAGGGGAGGGGAGATCCATTCAAAGCCAAGCAAATGCTCAGTAAATGTTGACGGAAAATATCAGATCATGAGTGTGACCAGCGAGCATGTGCATGTTGGGGGACTGGGGCAATTTCTTGTCTCTTGCCCTGACTGGTGGGACAGAGACCACCCTCCATGCTTGTCACTGCAGTACTCTCATACCTGGTGCAGAGAGCTCAGTCAGTGTGGGTGTGTGGAAGCAAAAATGATGGTGGGAAGGCTGGCTGGAGTGCTAGGCTGGGCACCCCGGGCTCTGACAGATCCATGAGGTTCAGGGGATCCCCCATTCATTTTGAGGACTTTCCTTCTAAACTGGTATCTCTAAATAGGAGGTACAAGGAGGGTCGACCGACTCGGTAAAATGAAGTCTAATGTGTCCAAATGCCAGCTTCTGCCTTCTGGATTCTCACCACCATTCTTGGCTACTCTGCATGCGTGGCGCAGGAGCAGCTAGGTCTGCACGAGCCTGCAGAGCAGAACATGCTTGCTGTGTGACCTCAGTCAAGCCTCAGTCCCTCTCTCCTGTCCTGTGTGAAGAAGTCATAATGGTGAAAGAAGTTCTGATTCTGGGAGAGGATCTGAATTTGAAACCAACAGGATGGTAGGAGGGATGGGGGTGCAGGGCATGAACTGGCCCAGCACCTCGACTCCATGATACCTAGAAGCCTTTGAGAAGAGCATCAGGGGTGACTCTGGATGGTGGCACGTCCAGGTCTGGGGTGTGTGCCTGGCAGGGGCAGGGTTTTTTTTCTGTTGCTGAGGCCCCACCCACCACCTCAGAGTGGTGGTCAGATAACCTTGCCATGCCCAGCCAGGAAAGCACTGTGAATTCTTGTGCCTCCCTTGGCACTGCAACCCCAGGTTTACCGAATGCTTTTCCTGCCTTCTGATCCACTACAGCAGAACTCAGCGGAGGCCACTTGGGGTGGCACAGAGGGAGGGAGGTAACCAAATGGATGGGTAGTATGACTCAGTGAGAACAACACTCACTATGGGGCCAAGAGCTCGCCCCAAGGTGGCCAGGGCTTGGGGATCCAGAGACCCCCGTGTTCAGAGTCAGCTCCACTAGGCCACTAGACACCAGCTCTGGGGGCCATCTTCACTGTGCTGCAGTTCTCTCACTGTGAAATGAGACCTGCTGCAGCCCCCCTCCCCCCCCCACCCCGCGAGGTTGTGGCAAATGCTGCATACACACAGCATGGCCTCTGCTGTGCTAGCTGCATTACTCAGAGTGTTCATTGAGATCATCGGTATGTTCCTTCCCCAGAGCTGCTGTCAGAAAGTATACCAGTCCTCCAATTACATTGCCTTGCTAAACACCTTTTCATGGTGATGCTGATTGGTGGTGTCTGCATTTCCCCGATGATGCGTGTGTGGTTCCCTGAGTGTGTCTGATGGTCCTTGTGTAGCATGTGTGTAGATGGTCCCTGTCTAGCATGTGTGTAGGTCTGTGTGGGTTTGAGAGGTGCCCAGCAACAGAAGGGCATGCTGTCCAGGTCTGGGTCCTTCTTTACACTCTGAGCTGCCAGGACACGCCTAGTCACTGTGACCATGAACTAGAATAAGAGGATTGGAAAATGAATGAATGAATGAATGAATGAATGAATGAATGAATGAATGAATGAATGAATGAATGAATGAATGAATGAATGAATGAGAATGATTGTTTAATAGAAGTACTCTGAGTCTTTAGTTCAATGATGTGTGTTCAGAAGATGCCCTTGGAATATATCAATGACCCTGTGGTCAAACTGATTTCTTTATATGCCATTTTGCTTAAAGTTGCAGTTTCCAAGAACTGTCTATGTCAAAGGGGCACTGACAGGGGGGTCTTAAAACATCAGAAGTTAATTCTCCCACCTTTCTGGAGACCAGGAGTCCAGAGTCAGTATCACTAGACCTGGCTTTGTCCTCTTCCATCAGAAACCTCCCTCTTGTTCCCTCTTGTAAGGATACATATGATTCTTTTTTGGATCATCCAGACAATCCAAAGCAATCTCCTCTCAAATCCTTAACTGACGCATATCTGCAAAAACCCTTTTCCCAAATAAGGTAACATTTACAGGTTGCAGGGATTAGGGTGTTGATACCATGCAGGAGAAGGGAACTCAGCTTGTCCATGGCCCTGTGCACACAATGGTTCTGCGATCTCCATTCTGGAAGGGTGGGGAAGCCACACTGACTAGTAAGCTTCCAACCCCTGTTTTGTCCCCCTAGGCTCACCCCACCCCTACATTTGCCCCATCCTTCCTAGTGCCCCCCTCCTTCCTGCCCCACCCCCCTTGGAAAAAAGTCACAAAATATCACTAACATCTGCAGCATTTTTTGACCTTCTGGTTGTCCTTTCATCCCTCCTGGGGCCTAGCACTGTCCTCAGGGACAGAAGGAATGAGAGAGTTTTCTTGCAGACAAATTCTCTTTTCCAGTGTGGGACCCTTTCTTCACCTTCTTAACAGGCTTGATGGCTTTTCCAGATGTCCTCAGAGGCCTGTGCCCCATTCTCCAGGCTAAAACTGCTCTCCAGACATACAATTCCAGCCCCTTGGAAACAAGCATTTTTCCCCTGCCAAGTCGCTCTGCACCCCAGGTGTCGTACAAGCTGCCCCCCCCAAATACCCAGTCTCTCTCCACAGCGATATTACTTTATGGGTGTCCCCCTTAGCTGGTAAAACCAGCACACACACAGGGATACACGGTATCTGCCATGGGAATGCATGAATGCCATACAGTTTGTGGGTCTCAGCACTGGGCGGCATGTGTATCCTTTTACACAAGCTTGAAAGTGAGCGAGAAGGGAGATCATCATCTACATGGTGTTTGAAATGGCCGAGCATGTATGTTAAGTGTGGGCATCAGGGTTCTAGGGATGAGAACATTATGTGATCTTGTTCTGCAAGGGAAATAGAACAATGTTGTTTCCATTTCAAAGGAGAGCAACTGAGGTTCAGAAAGGTCTGGAAACTGGCCTGAGGTCAGCCAGCAAAGTCTCATCAGAGACCTCTTCAAAATGAAATCAAAGCTGATTGTGTTTTACCTTGTCCTTTGCGGCTCCCTGACCATTATTTATCTCACGGATCCCTGGAGCCACCTTCACCTGCTCACTTTGCCTGGGTGTCGGAGAAGGAGGAAAGTCAAGGGTGATGCCAAAGCTTGGGGACCGGCCAAATAAAAGGGGTTGCCATTCATGAGATGGGGAGTCTGCAGGAGGTTACTCAAGGAGCTTGGAGTCAGCTTGGCCGCTGACTGCTAACGTAGCTGTGTCTGGAGGTGTCTGGGTGGAGATGAGGAAGAGGCAGTTGGGTCTGGGGTGGAGGGGAGGCTTGTCTGGGGCTGTGTGAAGGCCATGAGGCTGAAGAGAACCCCACAGGAGGGAGGTGGCTAGAAGCCAAGAGCAGAGTGCTTCAAAGCTCAGAGGAGGGGGATCAGCTAAGGTGTCTGAGGCCTAGCCTCTCAGCAGCTGGTGGGGCTCCAAAGTGCTGTCTCAGAGCCCAGGGTGCAAAGTGTTTCAGGAAGTTGGCATGATCGCTGCATCAAGTGCAGCTGCTTACTTAGCACAACCGAGACCTGAAGTTTAGCTCTAAGATTTAGCAACACAAGGGGACTGGAGACCTCGAGGGGAAGTGTGAGGACTTGTTCAAGACAGAAGGGGGGAGAGGAAGCCGAGTCCAGACACATGGATGGTTTGTTGTCGAGGTAAGTTGGAAAACTGGGTGGTAGTTAGCCTGCACAGGAGCATGAAAGGGGGGTATTTTTAAGGGAGCTGTGGCAGTCGCACGTTGGAACCCTGCTGGGAAAATTCAGTTGGTAAAGGGGAGCCGGATGCTCTGATGGGTTGGGGGTGTCCATCTGACAAAATGTGAACCTATTCTGAATCATATATGGTGTGATAAGCCAGTGTCCCCTCAGGAATAGAAACACACTGCAATAAAATAAAAAGCCTGATCACATTAAGGAAAAGGGAAGTTGAGGCAGCAGGGGAAGGGGCTGGTGGAGGTCTCTCTGAAGCACAACTGAGGGGCCCCTGCGGGCAGCAGAGTCCATCCAGAGGGCCAAGAAGGGGGCATCTCATGTGACAGCAGAAACTAGGAGGATGTGGGTGTTGAGGGAAAGGGTAGGCTTGGTAGATCTTTTCTCCATCGCTGAGGTTCTCAATACAGTAGGAAGTCTGATCATCAGCACTGAGAACTGAGACAGGAGGACATAGCACGTGCCTGAGAAGGTGGGGTGCCTGGCATAGCACATGCTTGAGAAGATGGGGTGCTGTGTTCATAGTTGCCTATGGAGCAGTGTGGCTCCAGGCACTGTTTTCCTGCAGCTACTTTCTGCTGGGGCATATCCTGCTCACCCTCACAGCTAAGCGCAAAGTATGATGAAACACGGTATTGGAGGAGGAGAGCAAGGTCAGTGCCGATGAGTACTGGTTGCCTGTGGGTCCGGATGGCTGGGGTGAGTCCATCTGGAGGTGACCTAACATAAAGGTGGCATCATCCATAGAGGTGACCGTGAGGTCACTAAGCAAGGAAATATAAAGAAGTTTACAAACTTGGGGTGATCTTCTTTTAGGGGGTAACAGGAGGAAAGGGAAGAGGGTTCGGTACAAACTTGGGGCTACCTTCTTTTGGGGGGAGCAAAAGGAAAAGGGTCTATGAACAGAGGCAGAGAAAGGAGCTGAACAGTTGGATGAGGCATGTTTTCACTGAAGCCTAGAAGTGAGAACCTTCAAAGAAAAGCAGGGGGGCAGGGAGGTTATAGTCCCCTGGCCTTGCCAGACTGAAGCCCATCCCAGGTTATGAAGTAGTGGGGCTTTGAGGAGCAGCCACTGCAAGATGGCTGGTCAGCTGGTCCTTCTTCACGAGCTTCTGGGCCTTCAAGCTGCAAGGATCTTGGCTGAAATATTGGCTCGTTCATGGTGGGCCCTTGAGGAAACGATTCCTAGGTAGCATCATCATCCTCATCCACAAACAAGGACAGGAGTACAGAGGTTGGAGCTTTTGTGCACGTCACATCCACCCCACAGGCTGCGATGGAGGCTCCCAGAGAGGGGGTCTCACCAAGGACTCAGTGATGCCATCCTTGTTCCTTCCTCCTGGAGCCTCCCGTCCTCCGTGTTGATAAGAAGTAGAGCAAGAGAAGCTGCAGGTGTGAAAAGTTCAAGTAATCAGTGAAGATCACCCCCCCATCCTGCCCTTTCCCCAGGGCTTCATGCCCCATCCATACCCCGAGTTCTTCTCTCCAGGTTCGGTGGGACGGTGTGGCTTGACTCTCCCAAGCTCCATCTCACCATGTAGGCACCACCTTCCTCAGGTCTCAGCAGAAACATCCTTGCAAGGTGCAGCTCTCCCATCTGGGTGAAGAGTTTGAGGAGGAAACCTAATGCTTGGAACCCCAGGGGTTTCAATCTGGACTCTCAAGCCCAGTTAACAGGGGTTAGTCCCTAGATTGCTCATTTCGGAGGCCCCTGCCCCTCTTGGACATCCATCCCCATGGCCCATGTTTGACACCTGAGCTTCAGTCACCAGGAAACACCTAGAAACACTCAGAAACACCTCACCTACTCAGGAGCATGTGAGCGTTTTTAAGCACCCAGTCTCAGTGTCTGCAAAGGGGTGCAGACCCCCCTTCTCCCCTGCCCTTCCTTTCCCAGGCAGCTCCCTCCCATCCAGCTGTCCAGCCTGTCCCTGTCCAGCTCTGTCCCATGTGTCACCTCCCACCAGCACGTGATGCTCCCTCCTTGCCATGTGACCCTCCTCTGCTGTCACCCCCTCTCCGGGCAGGGCCTTTTTCTCATTATCCTCACCACCCCAGACCCCAGCTCCGCTTTCCTGTTTCCAGTCAGACCTTGTCCTGTCAGGAATCCCCGGCTACATTGTTCTGTGGTCACCGGAGAAAAATGACAGCGTGGGGGGCAGGGGGACTCCCACTGACCAGAGATATTCTGGGGGTAGGTTCAGCGCCGTGGACCCTGAGACCCAGGGAGTGGGTGCACAGAGTTTGCGGTGGGGTGGGTGCCTTTCCTCGCTCGTGTCCTGTTTTCTTTTCACAGCTGTGGTTCCTCGGAACGCTGACATTCCAGCTCCCAGAGCTAATTTTAGGTTCTTGGGACTGACTTGTTCTGCCTGACCCTGGCCCCCGCCTTTCCCCTCAGCGAGGCACATTCATTCCAGCCCTTTGGCTCACACAGTCCATCTCAAGTTAGTGAGGAGTCATTGTAATCCAGGTCCCCCCACCAGCTCAGAGACCCTCAGGAAGCAGGAAACTGAATGGAATGGGTGTGGGATGGGAATCCTAGAAGGACAAAGGAGGGTGGGGGTTGGGGACGGCTTCCTGCCTCCCAAATAAGGAGATGGTGTTTGTGGCATCAGGCCTGAGCGCACACCCTTCTTAGAGCTTTGAGGGGCTGAGGACCAAGACAGAGGGATGCATGCCTCCGCCCTTACCCCCATTACTTCTGCAGCAATGGGTTGCAGTGGCTCAGCGCTCCCACAAGGTAGAAATGGCACTGGGTCTGAAAGTGGAAGGGACAGAAGTCCTCCTGGTGCCTCAAAAGCCACAAGGCCTGGAGATGACACATGACACCCTAAGGTCAGGGCTGAGCAAGATGACTGCCCATCCAGTGGGGCCAAGGGCCGTCCTCCCACCTGCTGCTCTGCCCTTTCAGCCCCCGGACTGCCTGGCCCAGGCTCCCACCCCGGGGTGGGAAGTAGATGTAAGGTCCCTGCTGGAGTGGAATCTCCCATGAGTTCCAGGGACACCCCCGGGTCTCCCCGTCCCTCATTGGTGCCCGAGGTAGTACCGCGGGCTCTGGGAACTATGAACTGAGTTCTCACATCCTAGACCCAGTCGACAGTCATCCAGTACTTTGCTGTTAATTATCTATATGATAGAATTTTAGGAAAGACTGAATCAGCTGAAACCACATGGAATTAGTTTATGCACTGACAACACTCGGGGTCCTATAGTAAGGAAGCACTTGATGATGGTAGTGATGGTTACGATCATAGCTGCTTTTAGTAAACGTCAGTCCCTCTGAGGACTCGTCTCTAGGCTTCTGGCTCTTTAGAACAACGAAAACCATCTCATGTTTGACCCACGCTCCACGGTTACTACTCTCCCATGCATCCGCTCCCTTTCGGTTATTGCCACAGACCTCTGAGATGGGTCCTATCCGCCCCCATTTTACAGATGGGGAAGTTGATGCTCAGAGAGAGAATGAACTTGCCTGGTAAGCAGAGACCCGGGATATGGCCACCAACAGCTCTGTTCTCATGTCCTGCCTGACTTCCTGGTTTCACGCACTGGCTCCCCCGCCCTAGGACGGCTGCGCTCTTGGTGCAGTGACCGACGCATGCTCCCGCGGCTTAATATGGCAACCCCGAAATAGAACCCAGTCTCCTGAATTTCCAGTCTGGCACTATTTCCGCCACAAACTTTTATCTTGTTGGCTGTTTCTAATTTGGATGCCTTATCACAAAGAAAAAGACTTGTTTGTTGCCTTCTCCAAATGCATCAAAGGAAGCAAAACCGTGTTTGCATCAGGATTGGGCACCAGTACAGGAACACACAAGGACACGCACTGGGAGCGGCCAGTTCACATGCCGCTGCTGCTAACGGTCACCCCGTCCCTTCGGCACCATGGGGACGTCTGGATCACTTGTTCTTTAGGACGATGGCACCTGCTGGAATCCATGAGCTGGGGAGCCGGTGGTAAGGCTAGCCATGCCTCCCTATTGAGGGGCCTCCCTCCGGGCAACTTGAGTCATCAGAAGCCCATGAGACTTTGCCTCAGCCTCCCCCCGCCTCCCACCCCCAACCCACCCCAGTAATCTCCTGATGCAGTTATTTTAAGGAAAGTTCCACAAGGCAAAACCTCACAGGGACACTGATGTTTGAGGGTTGGTTCTTCCTGCTTCCCCTTGGAGACTGGTTTTGAGGTTGTTACGCTGAATCACTCAGCAAAAAAAGAAAATAAATAAATGGAGGAAGGAAATTTTGCTCAAAAGGAACTCTGTTGCTTCCCTCTACACCCCCCACCCCCAAAAAAACAAAGCAGCTGTCATCACCAAAGGAACCTGCAGGACCCGGTCTCCGAAGGCCACGCTTCATCCTTGGGGCAAGCTGACTGGTTCCTGTGGCCTCTGGGGGTCCCCACCTCGCTGCCCAAAACAGAAGAACCAGGAGTGACCTACCCTGGGGCCTGGCATCCTGGGATGTGCTGGACTGTCTTCGGGGGTCACACACCCCTTCTGGTGACTTGCACACACAGCCTCCACTGGCCACCTCTAACCTGGTGCACAGAGAGCACTTACTTCCTGGAGCTCCTCCTTTCCACCATGAAATGAAAGTGAACTACTGGCCAGGTAGTCCAGTTCCCCCATCGTGCAGATGTGGAGACTGAGCCCAGGAGGGCAGCAACCGCAGCTCCTGGGCCAGCTGGCATCTTAGTGCAGAGTCAAGGTGAAGACACAGCCGGTTCACCTGGCCTCTGGAGGTCAGCCACGGTCACTGTCCTCAAAGTGTGAGATCTGGCTATGGCCCGAGAGACCTCTGCTCGAATGGCAGAGCAGGAGAATAGCAGCTTTCCCGGCATCCTCCCCACCAGTCTGGCCTATTACTCCGGCAGAGGGAGGCAGATGTCTTCTGAAAGCATCTCCCCTCTTTCACCTACTCAAAATTCTTCCAGGGCCTCAGCGCCGGTCCACTCCCAGAGTCCATGGCATCGAAGGCCTTCAACAACTCTCTTCTCTCCCGCCCCCACTTAACCCTGCCCTCTGAAATGGTGGGATGCAGAGGAACCTCACTCTGTGCCTGGTGATCCCAGAAGCCTGGGCAATGGGAAGTGGGCTGGGTGGACATGCCCACAGGTGCCCTGTGAGTGACCTCTGCCAACCTCCCCCAGCAGAGAGGGAAGCTCTTAGGGGGTGACACACCATGTCCACTCTGAGCCCCTGCGCAGTTGGCTCTATCTCTGAGCCCCATTTCTGCGCACATGGCTACTGCTCCCCAATCTCTATCATGAGGAAGAGACCTGGAGCATCTGCAGGGCCACCAGCAGCTGCTGGCAGGTGCAGGTGATCAGACAGTGCCCGCTCCCTTCTCCATCACCTGAGTGGTAAGGTGGGGGTCACGTGTGGGCAGGAGCCTCTCCCCTCACCACCAGCCCTGTCTAGAAGGGGGCCTCCCCAAGCTCAGTCTCAAGGTTGACGGCAATCCCCTTTGCTAAAGATCAAATGGTCTAGTCAGAGGTTGCTTTGAAGACACTTCTGTGAGCTGCTCCACAATCCAGAGTGTTCCCCTGCTGCATCGGAGCAGGCCTGCGATCTCCCCTGAGCCCACGCTGCCAGTCTCGCTTCCCTGCCTCTCACAACCACCCTTCCGTCATCCTCTAAGGCCCCGAGGTGGGATCGTCACTTCACAGTGAGGAAATTGAGGTGGGAGGAAGTGAAATAACTTTCCCAAGGTGACACAGCTAATAATCTCATTTTACAGATTTTATAGCCCCTGGGTATGTGCCAGTAGATTCAGAAATAGAGCAAGGGGTCAGGCAACCGGGGTCCCCCCTAATTCTAGAATGCCTTCTCCTTTCTCTCGCCTGTCACCTCTTCCTCTGGACACCACCAGGAAATCCAGGGCTGAGTAACTGTGACAGATATTTAAGAGGGTGGGATGGAATCTTGGGGTAAAGCTTGAAATTGCATTTTTCCATGCCAGCAGTGCCAGCCTTGGGGGTGTGACTAGGAAACGGGTGTGAAGGCCGGGTTGTCGCTGTAAGCAAGGGGCACTGTGCACACAGTCCTGAGCACCCACCCAACCCTTGACTATCCCACCCAACACCGAAGAAGTGGCAACCCCCGGTCACCAAACAAGTCACCCAGTTCCTCAGGAAATTTGAACCCAGAACATTTGAACCAAGAACAGTCTTCACAGATGCCTTTCATCTGCACCCACCCCCAAAATGCAGCCACCGTGTAAGTTCAAGGGTGATATTCCACTTAGGTTCGAACTGCACCAAGAGTTGTTTCCCCACAGTCATGTCTTCAGTGACCATCTACACACAGCCCCTGAGTTGGCCATGAAGCCTGAGTGGGTTCCCTTTGTGCCTGTTTTGCCTCCGTGTGATCTTTTATGACATCTCCCAGCATCGTCACAGGCAAGTACTTATGCCTGGCAACATCGTATCAGATAATAGATTGTGTTTATTGATTTTACCTTTATATTACAGTTAGGGCACCCTCTCTTTTTTTTTGGCAGTTTTTAAGTTTTTTATTGATTTTATCTCTCTCTCTCTCTCTCTCTCTCTCTCTCTATATATATATATATATATATATATATTTACATCACTATACACCCTGAGGTTCTCCTACCACCATGTCGCCCATGAACCATCATCTTGATCTCTTGTGCTCATGTTTTAAATGTGTGTGTGTAGAGTAGTTATGGATTTCCTTTTGACTCAGTGCAAGGGCCTAAGGACACATTGGTGATAGTAAGGTGTGAGCTTGAAGTGTAGGGGTAGAACCCAGTAGCAGGAGTGCCAGTAGCCCCCCTCCCTCCCTCTTCCCCTCTATCTCACCTCCCCCCTCCCCTTCCCTGTGTCACCTGGCTCCCAGAGAGAGGGACATTGCTGCTCTGGAACTGGGAGTAAGCTCCAGCAGGACTTTGGGGCCCAGCAGGCTGCTTGGTGTTAGAGTAAATAGCTGACTAAGAAAAGCCCTGAGGCTGGATCAAAAGACCTGACTCCAACAATTATGCAATCATGTATTGTACAAAATCCAAAAATAAAAAATTATTAAAAAATAAATTAAAAATTAAAAAAAAAGAATGACATTGTTTTTGCTTCTCAGTACATCGATTTCTTCATCTGTAAAATGGATAGACTATAGTATTGTCATTCCTCAGTACTCACAGGGATTTAGTTCAGGCACTCTCTTCATTACCACAGTTCTCAGTGTGCAAGTTCCTTAAATAAAATGGTATTGCGTTTGCACATAACCTGCACACCGTATACTTTAAGTTATCTCTAGATGACTTTTAACACCTACTATAAGATAAATGTTGGTGACACCAGAAAAAATGTAAAAAACCTGACTCCAGCGAGGGGGGGTGAGGGGCAAACCCTGGGGATTACAAAGATGTGAAATTTATATATTAATCAATCAATTAATTAATTAATTAAAGAAAAAAGACCTGACTCCATCCAGAAGCTCACAGACTTTGTTTCCACAGCCTACACTGGACCTAGGACCAGTCTTCATGGGTTCTCAAATTCTGTGCTTCTGGTGTCACAGACACAGCTCTGGAGGCAGAGGCGGTGGGAAAGATAAGAGCATCTGCTGGGCTGGAGCTGGGAGTGCCCCGTCATACAGGGCATTTGGTTCCACTGGGCCTTAGCTTCAGCCTCATGGGAGTGAGAATAGTTCTGCCTTGCAGGGGTGATGATAGCATTTGGGGGGCTGCAACCACAAGAGGTGGAATTCAGTAGCTCTCTGTAAATGTTAGCTTTTAGTTCTCTTCCTCCCACATGCCCCCCACCCCAACTCCCCAGATCAGCTCTCCACCTCCGCTCCCCTGCCCCGCTGACCTGTCCCTTCTGTCCCAGGGGAGCCAGGAAGACAGAACATAAAGTGCTGAGCCCCCACTCCTTCCTCACACAGAGCAAAGGTTAGAAGTCCCCCTAACCGGGAGTTTCCACCTCCCTCTCTGGCCAGCTGTGGGGACCCGTGGGGAGTAAAGTGACTAAGATAAGGGGAATTTCTAGAGTCATCTCTGGCCCTGACCCAAGATCCCACCCACTGGGAAGAGCAGAGAAAGGGGGTTCTCAGCCATTATCCACAGATGGAGACCAATGGCAGGTGTGGACCCCATCTCCCTAGCTTCCGTTTCAGTGTGTGCCTAGAATGCAAAGGTGTGAAACATTATGGTATATTCAGAAAACATCAGAGAACTTGCTGGAATTCATAATATAGCTCAGAGTAAGGGGCAGGACAGCCAGCTGGAGGAGGAAGACAAGCCCAGATCCAGGAGAACCAAGTTAACCTCTGGAGCCAGGATCCTCTTGTGACAGGAGATGACCCAACCAAGCCTGTGACATGAGGGAAGGAGAGGGAGTTCATTCTCACAGCGCCCCCTCTAGGCTACTCTTGGCAGCTCGGCCTTCAGAAGGGAGCATCTGATCTAGGTCTGCTTTTGAGGTAGCTGTTTGATCTCCACAGGAATTGGTACTTTCTTCCAGGACGTAGTTGCCAACTCTGCCCTACTGAGCCCTCCGGGTGTCTCAGGATGAGGGGTGGTTAAACCACCAGCCCCTGCATCACCCTGAGCAATACCCTACTGGCTATTGGTGACTAGAACGTGAGGAGATACTCCCCATTTTAGTGGAGGCCACCGTCAAGGGCATGAGCAACACCATGATGGAGATGAACTTGAGGCATCTGGGAGGTGGGGGTGTGTCACCTTTCCCAGCCCAGGGGTTGGACATGGGGGTAGGAAAGATGATTCACTTCACCTAGAGGATGTGAATCTTGAGAAGAGTCTCAAAGGAGGAAAGGGAATCAGCTCTGTGGAAAGGGGGTGAGGAGAGTATTCCAAACTGAAGGAACAGCTGATATGAAGCCCTGAAGGTGTGGACCTCCACATGGTCTGGGGGCTTCAAAGTGGTTTTAATGAAGTATAGGAATGAAAAGGACTATCTTGGCATCAGGTAAATCACTATCTGTCACCTATGCCCACTCTGAGGCTTAGTGCTCATCTGTCACAGGAGAATAATAACTCCCTCTCGAAGGTGAGGTTAGTAAGCACAGGCCCCCATCTCTCTGACCCACCCAGACCTGCAACAGAACCTGCACCAGGTGTCTGCTGAATGGGTAGTGAAAGCAAAGATGTTTCTTTGAAGGATCTGGCACAAAATAGATGCTCAAGAAAAAGGTGCTTTTGCACCCTGGGCTTCCTGAGGAGACTATGGATGAGAATGGAAAGGTGGCAGGGCTTGGGCACCAGAAATTCAAACTTTTCCATAAACATCAGAGAGTCATGGCTATCTTTGATGGACCCTGGGGTCACTAGATGTCGGCTCCTACTGGGGAGTCCAGTTGAGTTGGATCCCTTCCTGTGGTGCAGTCAACCCAGGAAGATTCCTAGTCTCTGCAGTTTTTAATGACAAACACCATTACTAATGCTGCTAGTATCGTTACTACTACTATACCACTACTCTGCTGTTGCTATATCACTGCTACCACCACTACTACTCTGTTAGTACTATTACCACCATCATCACTACTACTGCCGCCACTACAAGCACCAGCATTACTACTACTGTTACTACTGCTACCTCCAATACCATTACTATTACTACTAGTGCCACCATTACTATTACTACAACCACCACTAATATTACTGCTACTGCCAGCACACTACTACTGTTACTATTACTACGACTAATACTATTACTAATTCTGTTGCTACTGCTGCTACTATCTCCACCACCACCACTACTATTACTACTACCACTACTATTACTTACTACTGTTACTGTTACTGCTGCTACCACCACCACTACTATTGCTACTGCAACTGTGACCCCCCCTACTGCTGTTATTACTAGTGCTATCAGTAGTAGTACTACCACCAACACCATTGCTACTGTTACCACTACTACCACCAATACCACTGCTGTGTTACTGCTGCTACTACCACTATTCACCACTACTATTACAACATTTGTCAGTTCTCTGCTATCCCTTTCCAAGCCTCCTCTCCTTTAATCCTCACCGCAAACTTGAGAAGTGCATCCTACTTTTCCTGATCCACTGATAACTGAAGGTACCAGGACACTGCAGGCAGTTAGACAGCTCACCAGAGGCTACTACAAGAAGGGAAGCTCCTAAGTGAGCAAGATTTCAGACATGAGGAGAAACACTGTGCAGTGGGAGGGTGTATGTTCTAAACTGATTCATGACCCAGAAATAGTAATCCCAGGATGACTAGGGGATGTGGGCCCATACTTAGAGAGCATAGTTCTGGCACTCAGTATACAGTCAGTGCATAATTAGGACTTACTCATGCTCTGGGGGTTCCCCTGAGTAAGGATCATCAAATCCAATGCCCAGGGAACTTACATTCACTGCACTCATTCTTGTATTTATCAAGCACCTACTTTTTTTTTTTTTTTTACTAAAGACTTAATATTTTTAAAGCAATTTGAAGTTCATACCAAAACTGAGAGGAAAGTACAGAAATTTCCCATATATAACTCCTGCACCCCACACATGCATAGTCTTCCTGTCATCAGCATCCCCCTCCAGAGAGGCACATTTATTACAAGGATGAGGCTTCCTCAGAATTGCCCCAAGTTCACCTAGGTCTATGATACATTTTCAGTTAACTTGTGAAAGGCATAAGGTCTTTGTCTGTATTCACTTTTTTACACAGGTTTCAGTCAGTGTTGTACGTTCATTGGGTCTGGACCTATGTAAAAAGATATACATCCATCATAATTAATGTATAGACTATTACTGCCCTACAAGTCATCTGAACCTACCTATTCTTCCCTACCTTCCTCCCCAAGTCCCTGGCAATCACTGATTTTCTATTGTCTCCATAGTTTAACTTTTTCCAAAATGTCATATCATTAGATATGATATGGAAAGCCTTTTCAGACTAGCTGAACTAAGCAGTATGTATTTGAGCATATTACACATCTTTTCTTAGCCTGTTAGCTCATTCCTTTTTAGCTTGGAATAATATTCCATTGTGTCCATGAACCATAAATCATTTGTATATTCACCTACTGAGGAACAGCTGAGTGCTTTCAAAGTCTTTCATAATTATGAATAAAGCTGCTATACAAACATGTCTTTGTACAGATTTGGGGTGGACATAAGTTTCAACTCCTTTGGGTAAATACAAGGAGCATGATAGCTAGAGCGTATGTTAAGAATATGTTCAGTTTTGCAAGGAATTATCAAATGATCTTCCAAAGTGGCTATGCCATTCTGTACTCCCACCAGCGGTAAATGAGATCACTAATCATTCCACTTCCTTCCCAGCACTGGGTGTTGTCAGTGTTCTGAATCTGGGTCATTCAAATAGGTGTGTAATGGTATCTCATTGTTGTTTGAATTTGCATTTCCCTGACATGTGATATTCAGTGAGCATCTTTTCATATGCTGATTTGCCATCTGTGTGTCTTTTTTTCTGGGATGTCAGTTAAGGTCTTTGACCCATTTTCCAACGGAGTTGTTGTTTTATTTTGAGTTCTTTCTAAATGTTGATCACAATCCCTTATCAGTCTTTTGTAAATGTATTCTTCCAGTCCGTGATTTGACAGTGGTTTCTGAAGGACAGAAGTTTTTGATTTTAAGAAATGTTAGCTAATAATCAGTTACTTCATAGATTATGCCTTTGGTGAGAAGGCATTACCATATACAAGGTCATGTAGGTTTTTCTCAATGTCATCTTCTAAAAGTCTTATATTTTCTATTATATATTCAGGTCTATGATACTTTTTTGAGTTAACTTTTGTGAAAGGCATAACGTCTGTATCTTTATTCACTTTTTTGAACACTTTTTGAACATGGATATCCAACTATTTCAGCACCATTTGTTGAAGAGACTGTCTGTGCTCCATTATATTATCTTTGTTCCATCATGAAACATCAGTGAACCAAATTAATGGAGGTCTATTTCTGTTTTTCTCTTTTCCTTTTTTAAAGTAATCTATGTGTTTGTCTACTCTATAACCAATTCCACAGTATCTTGATTACTGTAGCTGCTTTATTTTACGCCGTGGAGCTGGATAATATCAATCTTTCTTAATTATGTTGGCTATCCTGGGCCTTTAGCCTCTCCATGTAAGATTTATAATCCGTTTGTCAATAGCCATAAAATAGCTTGCAATATATTTAACTTAGATATATTGAATCTATAGATCAAATTGGGAAGAATCTTGACAATATTGAGTCTTCCTATCCATGAACATGGGCTGTCTCTCCATTCATTCAACTACTATTTGATAACATCTACTAAATGTCAACCACTACTGTAGGAGTTGAGGATATAGCAGTGGACACATCTTGCCTTCAATGGCAAGATTCTCACCATCTAATGGGGGATAGAAATGATAACAAAGCAACCTACAAAATATTAGCATACATTGTTTTTCCCTGGGAGAAGACTTTTGATGATTTTAAAAAATATCTAAGCACAGATAGTGCCAGCCTGGAGCTGGTGCTTAGTAAGTATTTCCTATTATTTAATGGTCTCCTATTACACCAACCTAGGAGTAAGTAATCACTATAGATATGATAGAACAGGATTTTTTAGCTCTGTTTCTGTTGTTTAAGACTTTAGCCCCTGTCTGGGAACAATTGTCGCATGGGTTTCCAAAATTTCTCCTCTTGGCAAGCAAGAAGTATTATTCCTTGTGTTCTGACTTTTCAACCTGACTGGAAGTAGTGATATCCCACTATTGCCAGTACCCTCTGTCAAGGTCATTACCAGAAACTTCCCACAAGCCACTTCTGCTGGATGCTCACTGAGGTCCATGTGCTGACGATGGCTAAGTCAAGGGGACAGACCATGCCCAAGAGTGCTGTCTCCATATCCCCCACTGTTCCAGTTCCTGGACTCCCCAAATCCCAGGGGAATGTTGGAAAAACACATCTTGTTGCTGTTGCTATTGTTGTTTTTCTTTTCTTGCTTTTTTAAAACAATTTATATCAGCCTCACTCTGGAAATCTGAGCTAAAATCTCAGGTCAGAGCAGAGTATTTTAAGTGACCTTCAGGCTCTGGCCAGTCACCACTCACTACAATTACTACTATCAAGTTACAGTGACCTCCAATGACACTGCTCAGTCTTACATGTCCTATAGTTGAACCATTCCCCCTCCCACTTACTTCAGTGGGCCCCTGGAACCCCATACTCACCACTTTCCCCTTCTCCCCACTGCCTGTTCCTTCTCAGTCTTCTCTCAATGATCATCTTTCTATGTCTTCACATTGACTAGAAAATGGGTCTGGAGTCAGGATTCTGAGCATTCCTTGGTCTTCTCAAACTGCACCCATGCCCTTACTCCTTTGTCGATCTCACTCAGTGTCACGGTTCTGAAAGCCAGAACTTCATGCAGTGCTTCCTCACTACGTCTGACAGTCATCCAAGTTCACATGTCCACAACTGAACTGATCTTCACCACCCCTTATTCATTTCTCTCCTTTTTCTCCCCATCTAAGATGACCTACACAACTCTTTCTTCCATCTCAAACTTGGAGTCCTCCTCCTCTCTCCATCCTTTACCCCCCTGACAGTCAATTCCATCAGTAAATTCCACAACCTTTACTGTCAAAATCTATCCAGAATCTGACTAGGTCTCACCTTTCTGTTGTGGTCATGTTCTAACTAGTTTTCCTGTTTCTACTCTTGCCTGCTCTCAGTGTATGCTCCACAAAGCAGGATGACACCGAAAAATGTAGGTTCATGCTTCTATTGCTCCAAACTCAATATAAGCTCCCAACTCACCCAGAGTCAAGAGCAAGGTCATTACTGGATCTTACAGGGTACTACATAGCTGATACTTCCTATCATATCTGCACCACTCTTATTTCACTGTCCTCATCCCCTCTTGGTGAAAGAGCTTGGACAATGGGAGTCTAGACACTGGCTATGGCTAGGACATACGTGTCTCTTTACCCTTGCTCTCCCCTCCTTGAATGACCTTTCTCCCAGATTGCCACATGGCAATGTCCAAGAAGGTCAGTTCACTCCTAGTGATGGGCACAGTCTGGTGGACCTGTTGTTTTGTGTGCCCTCGCTCTACAAACTATAGGCAGTGTACCCTAAGCCTGGCCAAGCCCAAGAGGAATCCCAGGACTCAGTGACCAGGACAGGCTCAGGACAGGTTGGTCTGTAAGTATGGAGAAAAAGAACTAGCACATGCTTCCTCTGCCTAGTGACACATGGGCTTATGTGGGCACTGGTGACATTTGCTGCCTCATTCCCACTTTGGTGTAGAGGATTAAAATCTCAGTGTGTGAGTGCATGGGAGTTCAGATCCACACTACTCACCAGCTGTGTGATCTTCAGTTCCTCATTCATCCTGAACCTCACTTTCCTCATCTGTAAAATGGGCTTAATAATAGCATCTGTCTTATAGGGGCATGGATCCAATTAAATGAGATCATGTTGGTAGTACATTTGGAACAAAGCCCTGTGCTAGTGTCCAATCAACGGTAGCTCCAATTAGAACCATTTTAAACATACATAGGTTAGAAAAACTGCACAATCCATTAAGTCACCAGTAAATGGGAAAAACAATCGCAACTTCTTGGATACTGTCTATATCTTGGAAGAACACCGGACCTAACTGTGGCCTCCAGGAAGTCACTCCATCACGCAAATCACATCCTCAACTGAAAAAGCAAAGTGGTGATATTGGAACACACCCTGCTTTGCCTGTAGGATTCCCATGAAGTTGGAATGAAATAGTCAATGTGGAAATATTATGTAAAGCGTGAAATGTTAACTATTGTGTTAAGATGGTTTCCCTTTCTTGTCCCCCACCCAGGCTCTCCCCAGCCAACAAGTCTACTCCCAACCTTTTTGGCTCTCTGCTTCCCTGGAATCTCATTTGGCTCCCAGAAAGGATTTGGAGTACAGCACGCATTGTCCAAAGGTTGCTTCCAAAGCCTCCGGCAGCTAATCCTGGCCCCAGCCCTTCCTTCTTGAAAATGTCTAGCCTAGTGGAAAAGAATGTGGGTGGGAAGTTCAGTCCCATTCCAATCCACAAGTGCCTCCTGACTGCTTTATGCCAGACTCTGGGCACCAAGGATCTGGGAAAGAGCAAGATAGTCTCTGTGCTCAGAAACTCAGAGTCTGTCACATCACAGATCAAGGCAATCTGATACTATAGGATAGAGTAGTGAAGTGAGAGGGAACCCAAAGCAAGGCTTTATTGAGGCCGTGGGAGAAACAAAGAGGGCTTCCTGGAGGAGGGGGCATCTTAGAGGAGTCCAAACCTCATTCAGTCATCACTAAATAGGAAGGCCTTCCCCACACTAACACATCCTAATCCCCAAGGCCGTAACAGTGTTGACACTCCAAGTTGGAAGTAGCATTTCTAGCTTTGAGATATCATTTCATCCAGTTGCCATGGCAAAGAGATTAGAGAGCTGATATGTTTTTCTCAAGGTCACCAGCTAGGGCTGCTCAAAACAATAGAGACTTTTATGTGAAGATTGGTGCTTTTTCTTGGACTTCTCTTTAGAGACTTTTATGTGAAGATTGGTGCTTTTTCTTGGACTTCTCTTTCCAACCAGACCAACTCCCTGGGAAAGAACACCTATTGGTTTTAAAAATAAAAGCCAAAGGGCGATTCTTAGAACTTCCTTTTCTTCCACCTGTATCCTTCCTCAGGGCATAACAGTTTACATAAGTTACATGAGCACCCCCCCCACACTTCTTCCAGCAACCTGTGAGATAACTATCTTTAGTTAAATGTTATCTTCCAGAAACCTGTGAGATAAAAGTTAACAAATTTTACAGATAAGAAAACAGCCTGGATAGAAATCCTCAGTTATGAGTATGACACTGAGGATTTCAGAAGTTAGGTAGGGAGTCCTAGTCAACACCATGATTGATTTCAAATGGAAAGTCCATTTTACTACTTAAGAGCATTATCACTATTTCCTACCCTTCTTTTGCTTCTTATTCTTTTATAAAATTGCTTTTTAAGGAGCCAAAGAAGACGATTACGTAGTACAAGGCTAGACTGGACAGAGACTGGGTCTCGCCCATTTTTTGATCTGCCTGTCATTGCTCTTGTCCCTGTGTGTTTCTCTCTCAACCTCTCTCTCTCCAGTACTTTGTTTGCCTCTCTAATGTGTCTGTATGTCCCTCTTCACCTTCCTTTTTCTCCGAGTCTTTGTCTCTCTCCCTTATTCTCTCTTCCACTGACTCTGTCTCTCTCTTTCCTTTTCTTTGTCTCTATGTATGTTTGTCCTTCCCTTGCTCTCTCTCTCTCTGGCTCCCTCCCCACCTCCTATGTGTGTCTGTCTGTCCTATGTGTGTCTGTCTCTCCTCTGTCCTTCCCTCTTCTTGGAAGGCCATGCGGGTACAAGGAATTGCCACGCAGCTTCTTCTGTTGAGTTCAGGCTTGCACACTGACCACCTCCTGCAGACTTAGTGGGCTTCCAGCCTCCAGTTCCTGGGCCAGTGGGAGGGGGAGCCGCTGAGAAATCTGACATGGCCCCTGCCCAAAGCTGCGCATTCCCTTGGCAAGAAAGGAAAGCAGAGTTCCAAAAAAGAGACAAACAGGAGGCAATGGTCAGCAACGGTCCACCTCCCTACCCTTCCGCCCCCAAACATCTGGTTTGAGGAAGGATGGAGTCCCACCCTCCAGATATGGGCAGCTTGCAAGAGCATTGGGCAGTGACTTCACAGCCAGTCCAAGCAAGGAAGGACAGTGCAGGCTATGGCTAGGGAAATAGGAACCAACATTTGTATGGGCCAATATCCAGGTTCCCCTTCTTTGGACAGGGTGTAGTGCTCTGGCTAGGCTGCTGTTGCAGGGAGAGGGATAGAGGCCAATGTGCCGGGGCTCCCACTGGCTATGTGGACCCTACTTCCTCGCACCTGTCTCCTATGCCTCTGCACCACTGGGTGTCCTTCCTGGTCCTTCACTGCTCACCTGTCTGCAGGGAAATGATCTTTCCCCCATCGAGACTGTGATACTCACTCCTCGAAAGCACCTGGCACCAAGTATGTCAATGCATGTTGGTTCTTTCCTTCACCTTCCAGAAGGTCTTTCATCACAAGCCCCACTCCCACTGCCCTCTGGTTCAGGCTCCCCTTATTGGTCTCTGTTGTCCCAGTGTCTCCCTCTAGGCACCCTGGCTGCCTGGTCATGCCCATGGCATTACTGGCACAGGGATGGCCCCCACTGTTGTCCTTGCCAGTTCCAACACTGTTTTCCCAGACCCCTTGTCTCCTCGTTGACACTCGAGTCACTGGCGCTCCTGGCAGTGTCTTGTGCTAAAGATTTTATCCTCATCAGAGGCTGCTAGGTGAAGGGGTGGATGCTAGGATCAGCTGGGCCCGGGGTGGAACTTGACCTTCTCTACTTATTCATCAGTGTCTAAGCAATGACTTTATGAAATGGGAATGATGACAGCATGGCTGGATGCTGAAGACTTTGTCACAGTAGATACAGCCAGTCCCAGGCACAGCGGCAGGTGTCAGACGCTAGCCACTTTGAGTGGATGGAATAGACTAGAACCACTGTTCCAGGTCAATTGCTCCCATTGGTGACTTTTTGCTGCCATTCAGCCATGCAGGGACCCCTGTGAGCTCCTGGTCTCTCAGACTCAGAAGAATTCCAAGAACCAACCATGTCAGCCCCCTTTTTCTGTATCAGGAAGAGAAAAAGGAGGCCTCAGAGTGGGGAAAGAGACTGGCTTGAACTTCTGATGAGCATACCACAGAGCTGTGGTTCTCCACTTCAGCAAAGAGGAGCTGACCTGTGGGCATTCTTGGCCCCTTGCTCCCTAGGGTGGTGTCATGATGGGAAGGCTGCCCTGATAGCAGGTTGGCACAGAGATGGAGAGGTGAGAGCAAGTAACTAGCTGGATGGGCACACAGTGGGTCATTTCCTTAGTAATCCCTTCACCAGACCGGAAGGGACGGAAGGGACATATTCTGAGTTCACTTGCTCCAGATCGTCCAGCAGGGTGTGCTGAGTGAGGATCCAGCCCTCCATCCATCTGATCCCAGAGTTGGGTTTCCCATGGAAACTGCCTCCTCTGGATGTTACCCAGTAAAACAAGGGACCCCAAAGAGGAGGCCTGGACACTAGGAAGACCAACTCACTTCCCCACCCAGAGACTTCAAGGTGCCCACCTCCAAGAGGGAAGGACAGGAAAAGGGGGTGAGTTTTCCAGCTCTCCTGGGCTCAGTGGCACCCAGAAAGAAGGGCAGATGAAGACTCTTGTCACCTGTGCCCTAAGGACACAAACAACCCACTCAGCCTGCGGTGAGAAAGTGGCCCATCTCTGCTGCTCTCATTTTCAGACATGTAGTCACTTTGGTAAAAATCACAGAAGCCATGACATTTGCATCTTCCCAAGCATTTCAGCTCACCCTCCAGCCTTTCTTCTCTGCCGCCCTCTTCCTATAAGGCACCTCTCTCTCCTTGGCCCTCAGTCTTGCTTCCCTCATGGGCATCACCCATGATGAGAAGGGAACCAGGTCATCAGCTGGCGCGAGCACCAGGCTCACTTAGCATTGTCTGCATCAGCCAGTCAAGGATTGTTACGGCATGCTGAAGAGACAAAGAATATTCAGAATCTAGGAGTGGGGGTAACATAGATCACCATGAATGCCATTGTGGACCCCACTCCCCTCACCATCCTCTACCAACCCTTAGAAATCCATTCACAGTTTCCTAAATGTCCCAAAGCCACATATGAATCATCTCTCTATATCCATGTAGAGAGTTACAGAAATACCTAACATCAAAAACGTTATCTTAGATCAAATTGCTGAGTGAGAGCTTTGATTCACCTGAAAGGTTTGATTGATTTGTAATTATTCATTTTTACTTAATCATTAGCTGTGTTACTTTTGGTAAGTGACTTAACATCTGTTTTTCCTCTCTATAAGTGGAAGTTATTCATGACACTTCTCAGGATCCTCGTGAGGATTAAATGAGCTCATACTTAGAAAATTATTTGGACAGTTCCAGGAACCTGGTACTTCATTGTTATCTGCTTTATTGTTACCGTCGCTGCTGTACAAGTTGGTGGGATCTGCATTGTCTGGGAGTTTCACTGGTAATGGCGTAGACTGCTTGTTTTGCAGATGAGCCCTAGGAGTTGAAAGAGGCATTGGATTCAGACAGAGCTACATTCAAATTCCAGCTCAGCTGCTTCCTCTCTGGATGGCATCCTTTTCTCCTCTGAGCCTTTGTTTCTTCTTCTAAAATGAGAATAGCATCCTCACTAGGTCAGAGTCTGCATTCAAATAACAGTAAGATGATTATCATCTCACTCCCTGGCCCTCCTAACCTTTCTCCCCTTGCCTCCTTTTGCAAAGCTAGCGAGTATCCATCTTCTGCTTTGTGCCAGGTCTTCTACCTTTCTGTCTTCAGCTTCTCCAGAATTTTCTGCAGGACCCGAGAAATGCCTGTGTCATGGTCAAAGATCCATTGTGGGCTGTGGGGCCAGGTGCCTGGCTCCTTAACTCCGTGTCTAGTAAAATGAAGTGTTTGACTAGACAGGTAAAAACCCTGATATCTGAGCAACATGTAGATTGGGGGTGCTCCCCCTTCATACCCATATAGTTGAAAACCTGGGTCCATCTTTTGATTAACCCCGAAGTTTAGCTACAG
The DNA here is from genome assembly GCA_004024945.1 of Uropsilus gracilis. Lineage (NCBI taxonomy): Eukaryota > Metazoa > Chordata > Mammalia > Eulipotyphla > Talpidae > Uropsilus > Uropsilus gracilis. Next base: position 29,650 of record PVHY01009851.1, read on the forward strand.
TTATCCATTGGGATGCTCAGGGAAACTGTTTCAGGACACCCCCTACCATCATCAAAGTACTCCCATGTCCTATGTAGTCCACTCTTCATATCCATGGGTTCTGCCTCCGTAGATTCAACCAACATCCATATTGACTGAACTGATGAATGAGAGACTGTGAATAGGAAAAATCCACATGTAAGTGGACCCATGCAGTTCAAGTGTTGTTCAAGGCTCAAGTGTTCCCAGGCTAAAAGCTCATCTTGTATTTGCTTTATATGAGCTATCAGGAGCTTGGTGACCTTTGGTGGGAACACTTGCTATAATCTGGTCAATATCAGGCCTTTAGGAGGATGTTCCTTAAACAAGAGAAACAGGAGAAACTCACCCCTAAAATGCAACTGTCCCTCTGAATGTTATCTATTAGCAAATGAAAGGCTTATATTCATGCTTGGGGATGTTAAATAATTTCACTGAGAGAAGGGCACACACGCATGCACACACTAATATGGTATCCTGGTTAAGAATCAAGCTTGGGAGTCAGAATCCTTAGATTTGAACCTGACTCTGATGACATTTTCAGCAAGTTGTTTAACCTCTCTGTGCCTCAATTTTCCCCATCTATAAAATGGCAACAATAATAGTATCAGTTAGTGCGCGTTGAATAAGTTGATGGGTATATAAAGCTCACAACTTCCTGTGTCAATGGGCACCAGAATGTCATTTTCAGCTCTCATTATGCCCTCTCCCCAGGGGAGAGGTGTGGGTGGAAGATATTTTGGGCCTGTTCTTGAAGCTCTGAGAGAGATCTGCAGTTTCCTCAGCCAGTAGAATAATTAGCTGAAGACTAAGTGGGAGTGTTTATCTATAGGATCTTCCCAATGGGCTCTACGCTCTTCCCTTCCATCCCTCTACCCGCTGCCCCCCTGAACAGTAATCTTCACCTCCCTGAGAGGCCCAACAGTTGGGTTGGATAATCAGGTCATCTCATCTGATGGCTCTAGACTTGTTGGGGGTCTATTCACGAACTTCCCTTCAAAGCTGTCCTCCTGTCTGTCCACAAAAACATGTGAGAGCTGGTCACATGCTGGGCACCCACCTCACCTTCCAGTGGCCCTACTGTGAGTCTCATGAGCTGAGCTCAGCTCCAAGCACATCGCTGCCCTGTTATTAACCTCTGCTGCTCCTCATAACCCCTGGGTCACATTCAAACTCCAGACACCCCTCACATTACAACCCTCATATCCTTTCCAGCTGCACCTCTGCCCACCAGCCTTCTCTGCTAGTGTCTTTCCAGCTCTTGCCTCTTTTTATTCTTTCTTTATTTCACACAGCTTGTGGGGTGCCCCTCATCCAGACATGTGACTATATGTTCAGGTTTCTGGAGAGTAGGCCAAGGGGAGTCCCACTCAGGAGACTCACAGACTGTCACTTATTGACCTGTAAGGACAGACAGCCCCAGGTCTCAATCTCTGTATAGCAAGCAGTTTCAGCTGCTTTTAAGTTTAAAGTATTGCACATCCACTACTTTGCATATGCTGTTCCCTCTTTTCTCTTCACTGATTGACAATCTCCTCCACCTTCTCCAAGTCTCAGATCAAAACCCCTCTGCTGCAGGAGCCTAGCCAGCTCCCTGGAGTGTTTTCTGGGATCTGTTCTTCAAGCTCCTCCAGCACTTCTCATTTCTTTCCCTTTTTTCCCTCTTTGTTTATCAAGGCAACGTTAGCTTAGGACCTTTTTTGGGTTTCAGGGGTACAGTTACTCACATCAGCAACTATGCACATCTCACCATGCCTACCACCCAATGTCTGCCACCCACTGCCCCTCATCAAGTGTGCATCAAGTGGATCTCAGTTCTCAATGAAACAAAACTCAAGGGCCCTGAGGCTCAGTTTCCTCATCTGTAAAATGGGCTTGACTGCCTATTGAGGACTCTAACGACATCCAAAATAGAAAACACTCTCTAGCAAAGTTCAGAACAAGTTAAGGAGTGAGAGGGGGAAATGAGCAGAGGGGAGGACAGTTACACCCTGACAACCTGAGAAAGTTTAGACTGGAAAGTTTGGCTTGTCTGAAGTTGAACGGGTTCTTCCCTAAGCCCAGAACTGCTCACGTACAGGGTCACATGCAGCCCTGGCACAGCCTCAGCATCTGCCACAGTGCAGTCCTCACCTAAACCCAGCCTTGTCTTCATCACACCTTGTATTCCAGCCACCTTCAGCTTCTGACAGCTTCCAAGCATGTGCCTTCTCCTACCTGCTCTTATTTTTTTCCTGAACTGCTTCTCCCCCCTTCTCTGACTGACAAGCTCCTACTCAGATATTAATATCAGTTCACATGTCCTGTGCTCCAAAGCAGGACCCTCCCTGTGAAATGAAACTTAAATTAGGGACCCCAGATACCATGCCACATCCTGAGGACAATCGCTGGCCAGCAGGGAAAATGCTGACAGGATTTACTTTTAGGAGCAATCAGATATCAAGCACAACTTTCTTCCTATTCAGCACACACAGGGAGAGCTTCCTTTCAGTCTGCATTTACCAAGAGGGTGGGCAGAGGGAGCCCACCTACAATGTGCTTTTCTTCCCATCCAGTGTATTCAAATGTCCTGTTGTTTCACATTACAGCTCTATACACTTCTCACTCCTTGATGAAGAAAGCGTGGCTTCTATTAAGTGACACAGTGTCCACACCCATGGGAGCAGACTTCAGGCTTGTGCAACTGTTTGTGTTATGCATAGTCATAGTATTGCTCAGGCCTGAGAATCCTGCCTTATGGGGCAGGTCTTTCCCACAGAGACCCCTGGAGACCCATGTCTGTGAAGTATGTAGGTGAACAAGACAGGTTAAGAAGGAAGTATGGAATGGGCACAGGGTAAGCATTAAATAAGTGCTAACAGTTGTGGTTCTTATTGCTGTATTAGTCAGGACAATTCATACTCCGTTGCTACAACACACAAACCCTGGAAATCTCAGTGGTTTACCACAATAAGCACTAATTTCTTATGTGACATCTGATGTCGGTCAGTGCTCCCCCATCTGGGAGCTACATTATTTGAAACATGTAACCTCCAAGGGCAACATGATGAGTAAGAAACAAAAGGAGGAAGGGAGATGCATGAGCTTTTAGCTAACCCCATCTGAACGCATCTCCCACTTCTTCACTCCCAGCCTACTGGACCGAGCTGGAGAGAAACAGATGACAAGTAGGTAGGTAGGTAGGTAGGTAGGTAGGTAGGTAGGTAGGTAGGTAGGTAGATAAATGGAAGATAGATAGATAGATAGATGATAGATAGATAGATAGATAGATAGATAGATAGATAGATAGATAGATACATACATACATACATACATACATACATACATACATACATACATATGTGCATGCATGCATACATGCATACATACATACATAGATATCTCCAGTTGGTTTTGCTTCTCTGAAGAATCCTAAGACTGGGGCTTGAAGTAAGAAGGCATGCTGGAATTTGGGGGCTGATAAAAACATTCCATATCTTGATTGTGAAAATGGTAATGTGATTATATACCTTTGCCAGCACTCATGGATCTAAACACACAATCACTGCTTTTTAAGCAGATAACAGAACTGAAGCATACAGCAGGGTACCAGGCAGGAGGGAGGGCAAAATCAGGAGAGAGGTGAGCACAAGGGATCATGATGACAGTTTACAGGAGATATGGTGGTAGGAGAACTTTGGGGTATAATACAACAATGTCAGAAATATATATATATGTATATATATATATATATATATATATATAATTCATGCCTTTATTCCATGTAAATTCTATATCAATAGATTGTACTAGCAATAAACTAATAAGATAACCAAAAAAATGAGTGAGTAGGTTGGACTACATGAATATCAGCTGACTCTGGGAGGTCCTCCCAGACCCGGGCCCCAGCCTTGCCCATCATACAGGACTTGCTGGTTACAAGTTCTTTCTCTCTAGTCCTCCGTCTGGGCCTCAGCCCTGTCTTTGTGTAACTCGGTCCCACTCTCTGCTCTCAGGACAAACAGCTGCCACTCTGCTGTGACAATAAACCAAGGTGAACATGCAGGCTGGGTCCCAGGGCCTGGATGGGAGCCCCACTTCATAATGGGATAAACAGGCCCCCCACGCTAGGCTAAGGGACTCAGTGACCCCTCTTGGCTGCTAGGGTTTGCAGAGCACGATTCATGAGTCAGCATGAGAAATGGCAGGAATCAGCCACTGGTGAAACCTTGGTATCTGTCTATTGACAACTACGTCAGAAACCAAACAGACCCAGCCTTTTAGGGGACCAGAACCCCTGAGTCACCCAATTCCCAGTCTAAATGTGGAAGACAGAAAAGGGGGACAGGATGATGTTGCAGCATGTGCTTGGTGATTGATACAAATTCCTTTGCTTCCCACTGAGACATAATTTGAACTGCTAATCGCAGGAAAGGTAATAGGGTAGCATTAACTGAGAAATTACTATACACTGGACATGCCCTTCAACACGCCACATTCATTACTTCTGTTAACCATTTACCACCCCTGCGACTGAGATACCATCATTATCTCTATGTTGTCAATTAGGAAATTAAGGCACAGAAAGGTTAAGTAACCAGACTGAGGTCTCATAGCCCAAAGTGGCAGACCTAAACCCTGTTCTTCTGAGGCTAGAGCCTCTAGAAAGCCTTACCTCCTGCCTCTCCACACATGAATAGTGAGAAGAAATGGGGTGCTCTGCAAACTTCCTCAGGAGAACCGATGACAGAGCAGAGGCAGCAGGAATGCGGCCTTGTTCACCTCTGCCTCCAAAATCATGCACAGCTATACCTGCTCAGAGAACCCTAAACCTCACCCGGGTCCTCCAGGCAGGTCCTTCAGAAGGAGTGTGAATGGATGCTGAAGATGTTATCTACCATGATAGCCAACTTTGGGGCAGGGCAGGGAGAGGCCCTGGAGGAGTAGTCTGGGCTATAGGGACACTAGGATGACCAGTATGTGAACGTACACTGACATGGGAATAGAGCTTAAGACACATGGGGAATGCAGGTCCATGGACTCCAAAGGCAGTAGTGACCTGGAGCCAGGAAATGTTATTAGGACTCCCCCCCTTTCTGATTTCATCCACTGTGCTTCTGCTTGTCCTTCTCCCTCCTCGAAGGTGGGATTCTTTAAGTCCACACAGCACAATGCACAGGGGTCTTCCCTGGGCCAGCCTCATTAGTTGTCTTTCAATATCTCTCTTTTCTCTCCACCAATTCCAAGTTCCCAGGGTAGGAACTTGAATGATTTTGGGTCAGGTGCACCCCTTGGTCACAGCTGTGAAGATAGCTGGAATGAGCTGTGCATAGCAGCTGACAGCCTCAATCACTACTCATCTCCTACCACTGGAGATACAGGTGGGCAGCTAACTGGAGGAAGGAGGAAGTTGTTGGTCCATAGGTTAAGAACACCCCCAAGATATATCCTACTTACATATATCTGCTACACACTGTTCACTAGCCCAATCAGAAGGGGGGGAGGGAGGAGTCATATTGCTTTCATGCGCAAAGAAGCCTCTTAGCTCTTGGCATTCAGAGACCAGGTGCAGGATGGCATCTGTTCCCCTGCCTGTGGTATGGCAGCAAGAACCCCAGGCAGTGTTCATCCACTTCTGTTCATCCACTTCTTCTCTCATGTAGATCACATCACCTCTTGCTTGGCTCTCCACTTGGCTTACTGTTGACTTCTGGCCCTTTCAGCTAACTGTCAGTTTGTAGTTTCCACTCCTATGTCAACAGGGCTTTGACCTAGGGCGGTCCTTCAGTCTTATCGTGTCCTCCCATCCCCAGAGTACTTTCAGGAGGGCCATTGTCCACTGCCTTAAAACTCAACCTCCAGCTCTCATTGGCCATCAATCTGGTTGGACTAATCTAGGTGTGGACTTCAAGAGCATCACGGAGGCTGTGACTGTTTGTACTTGGCTGGACTCTTAGATTTAGCTCTTCATGAGTTTGGACTCTGTGCCAAGCATTATGCCAGATGCAAGGACACAGAGATGAAGACCATGAGGCTGTGGCCTTCAAGGAAACCACAGATTTGCCAAAGGTAGAACACCAGTAAACACTGGTCATATTACATGTTGGGTAGCAGCTAAGAACCAGTTGCTAAGAACTGTTCTCCTGGGTCTAGTCAGCCACGGGAGGATACACAGTATTCAGTATATCAGAGATAATACTGATCCTGGCATAGGAAGCTGGAAGATAAGAAGTCTTTGTTAGTTCCTCCTCCATGGGTACAATGAGGTATTCATGCTATTCCCCTCGGGACTCGGGAAGCATTTTAGGCCCAAAAAGGTCTGTGCGTCATCATAATTGTGTAATATGGCTGCCCTCTTTCCGCCCCACCCCTTAGCATATCCTGGTCAGGCAAGATAAAGTGCTGTTGATGCTTTAGCTTCTGTGCCCACCATCAATCAAGTTTCCTTCAGTGACCTTTGATTTGACCTTTCAAGGAGCTAGAAACCTGGGGACCACGTCCTTCCATCAATCACACCCCCATTTTCTGCCACCATGCAAAGAGATCTACCAACACACCCACCGAGTTAGTGCAGACTCCATTGACAGGTACCATGGTGTCAGAAGGCACAGCTCACAAGTTTCATTACCCTGAGTTTGAATCACTTGCCAGTTGTGAAGGTTTGGCTGATCTTCTTAATTTCTCTGGACCTCCAATTTTTGTTTTGTTTTATTTTTGTCCACTGTGAAAAGTAAGACTATATACACAGTGTGCACACACCGGTGTCAGGTTAAATAAGCAGCATGTGTAAGGTTATGCACTTGTTACCCAAGTTAGCACTTAGCCTGACACATAGTTGATGCTCAATAAATAGGATTCCTCTCTTGAAGTTCTAAGCAATTGTGTTGAAATAAACAGATATCCCCACCTTCAAGAAACTTACCATCTTTAGTATAAAGACAGCTTGGTCTTTATTGTAAAAATAGGTGGCTAGACCCTCCCCCCCCCCCCAGTGTGAAGTGTCAATTATCTGTTTATCAAGTCATGAGATACATATAGACAAGACACAAGATGGGCGGTGTAGGAGGCACTGTGAACCTTCACTCCAAGAATAAGATAAGGAGGCACAGTTAGACCCGGTGGCTGCTCCATGGTCACAGAGCTGGGAAGTAGTAGAACTGGAACTTGCTCTCTGGTTCCAGAGCCCATGTTTGTCAGTTTACTCATTCACTCTGTGTCCTGCATTGTTTTGCCAGGCTAGGTGAGCAAAAGATAGTAGAAAGAAGGTCAGGGTAAAGAGCAGAAACTTGGTATCTGACTTGACAGTGATAATGATTGTGAGCAGATGACTCCATTTCCTCAGTAGTAACCTCTGCCTGAGAGTCCTTGGATAAACTGTTGTACCAATGTGCCGAGCCCTGTCCTAGGTACTGGGGATGGAACCTGGACTAAGAGGCACAGACAGGTCCTGGAGCAGATGCCTACCTAGTGAAAGGATGAGGTCATATACTTGAGAGAACGTCCTGGATAGAAATTTGTCATTAGTATTAAACAAGTGAAAGTACTTGCAGCCCTACAGGGAGTTAAAAAAAAAAAAAGCAAAACAGCAACAATAACAAAAGCAGTGGAGTTTATTAAGCATTTCCTCTGTGCTCTGCATGTTAAGCACTTTGCATAGATTTTCCCAATAACCCTCTCAAAACATGGTGTGTCCACATTGGAACTAGTTCCATTTCACTCACAAGAAACTAAGGTCCAATTAACAGCTAGTTCACAACTGGGGGAGGGGACCAGCTGGAGTGGCCAGGGAGGGAAGGTGGTAGGTGACACCCAGGGATCACAATGATGTGAAATATATATAATTTAAAATTTAAAAAAAACAGTCAGTTGAGCACCCGGTTTGCAAACCTAAACTGTCACTCTTCAGAATATCTGGTTCTCAGCATCATACTCTGTGCCCTTTGCTGCATCTTACTAGTGTTCTGGTTGCTTGTATCTCATTCATATATTTAGTGACATCTGGCAGAATTATAAGGGGCTTTATTGCTAAACATGGGGTGTGTAGTCCATGAGCCTCAATCCTCCTAGCAAACCTGGCCTTGACCCTGCACTTATTTTGGACAGAAAGACCTTCAGTCACAAGACTGGGAGCTAATTGAGTGCCCTGGCACTCGCTGGCAAGTCAACCAGCCTAGCTTCACATCACTGCTGGCCATGTCTAGAGCCTGGGCTGTGTTCGGAATCCAGAGTCTGGCCAGAGTGTCTTAGAAGCTGTATCTCTCTGAAAACTTCCTGAGTATTACCTCACTTGTCCTCTGTCAGCTACCCCAGAAAATGTGGCTGGCAGCCTCATCCTAGATTTATAGATTGTGGAACTGGAAGCTCCAGAAAGATGAAGTGACCTTTTCAAGATCACCCAGCACAGTTGTTAGTAGAGATGCTTCCAATAGCCAGGTTTCCTGACTCCTGCTCCCAAGATGTTGCCTGCTTTACAACTGGCCAGAGACCTTGACTCACAGAAGGAGGGAGGGCAGAGATCAGACCAGAAGTCTGTGTTTCTGGCTCTTCATCCAAGAGCCTTTCCCCTGTAGCACTGCATTCAACCTTTCACTGAAAAGGTATTGTGTCTCAATAGGACTTAGGGATCCCAAGGTGGATAACATAGGTGGGATACTGCCACTTCCAAGATCTGAGGTCAACAGGAAGGATGGCTGATAAATGAGTAATTACAACTGTAATGACTATTAGAATATAGTGCCGAAGAGCCTGGACCATTTATCAGGTGCCACATCTGTCCAGGAGATCTGAGAAGGCCACCCTAGAGCGAGATGTTTCATGGTGAAACATAAGGGTGGTAGCAAGTTCTTTGGGTGAAGGGGAGAAACAGGCACCCAGGCAGAGCAATGAGCTCAAAGATGTGTACCTCCAGAGAGCAGCCCATTCAACAAGCTGAGACATGATGAAAAGGAGCAAGACGAGATGTGGCTGCTGAGTAGGTAGAAGCAAAACAAGAAAGACTTGGTGGGCTGTAATAGTTTTCTCTGATGCATAATAAATAACCACAAATTTAGCAAGATGGCACAGTCGCCTTGGGTCACCAGGTGCCAAGACCAAATTTATCAACAAATGTGAGCAACTATACCATCCAGGGAATAGGCACATACTAGCCAAACTCACAGTATTGTGGTACAAAAGTGAAACAAGAATCGTAGTGAGTTAAGACACCAGAATTCTTAAAGACACTGTCAGGTCGTCCTTTGCCATCAAGCTCCATAGGAAATGAACTTGAATCCAGAGTTAACTGCACTTCTGAACAATGGAAGCCTACCCCACCACCACCATCATCAGGACTAGTACTATGAAAAGTGTTGTGACTCATGGGCCACTTGACAAGACACAAGGACTCCGATTGAAGTTCAAAGCTGTAGGTTTACTACGGGTGCACCAGGGTCCCCAAGCCAGATTGGCAAGAGACACCCCAAGCAGTCTCTCTGACAACCTTTTATAGGGCAAAATCCCCTGCTGCCCCCTATTGTGAGACAAGCAAGCAGGTGCAGGACACATTCCCATAACTACAGGACACGTTCCCACATTCCCATAATGGTGGGATGTGGTTCCATAACTGGGGGTTTCCAGTAATGCTGACATCCATCATCTATCAGGAGGACAATGCTAGCATCCATCATTTATTAAGTGAATAAGTCAGATGTCAGGAACAACCAGGAATAAGGGGCGGCAGAAACAGGATGTGGGGCCAGCCAGCCATGGTGGTTTCAAAATGGACACTCGTTTCAAAATGGAGGGTTTAAACAACATAGAGTCACTTTGGATAATCTGTTTCCAACAGAAAGTAGTCATCACCTATGCGCTGCTGCCTGTGTTAAAGGCATGCCTGTGAGCACTGCTGATACTGTCTCCTTAAATCCTCACAACAACACTGGTGGACCGTGGTCCTCTCAACGTTCAGCTCAGTGAAGAAGAAACCGAGGCCCGGAGAGGTGGCCTGACTTGCCAAAAGAATGGAAGACAGGCGATGGCAATCACATTCAGTGCACTGAGCCCCTGCAGCACAGACAGGATGGGCCGTGCCTTGCATGCCTGCTGAGCAAGTGCGTGCTGTAAATTCAACCTCTCCTCCCCCACTTAAGAAAGTAGATTGGATGGTGAGTCAGTGAGAAGGATGCCATTCCAAGGGCAAACTTGAGCCCACTTTAATTTATTAAACGAGGATGGGTTTGTACAAACCTTGGCTGATAGAATGAGTGCTGACTTGGAAGTTCCAAATGCATAGTAGTGGGACCTCAGTCCCTGCTGGTGTGGTCCCAAGTATCTCGAAGTGTTCCACAAAAGTGCCTCCATTCACCTACCAATGAAACAGTCTCAGCTGGAATCATCGATGAGTATCAGCCACCTTTTCTCTCTCTCTTTGCCTTCCACTTATTTACATCTATTACCCACCCAGCAGCCTGCAGTCAACACCCCCCTGCATTGGGACCATGCTTTTGTACCAGCGCTATAAAACAGCACATTCATTCACTCAGTCAGTCAGTCAGTCAGTCAACTAATATTTATTAATGGTCCACTTTGTGCTAGGCACCGTTCTCAGGTCTTGGGAGATAATGGTGAACAAGACTTATTGACCCCTGTGCTTATATAGCTGATGTTCCAGGGTGTAAAGAATAGACAGTTTACAACAGATATCTGGATAAATAAGAACATTTAAACTAGAGGTAGAAATATAAGGAAAATAAATGAGACTGTCTGGATGGAGAAGCACTGGAGAGATGGTCTAACAGACTCTGCGTGGTCTCGCTCTCAGCTCCTTAGCCCACCGGTGAGTTCACGAACACATGCGGTGGTCAGCTCCCAGGTACACAGACATCACCTCCTGACCCATTTTTAGGAGATTTCTCTGGGTGCTTAGTTGGGAAGAAGCTAGGGAATGGTAAGCATGGAAGCCAGTGGAATTCCTTGGGAGACTAGTTCTGATGTGATCCAAGTTTCTAAACCACCTTTTCATAAATGCATCAGGATCTGCTAGTAATGCCCTTTGAGGATGTGTTCCAGGTAGAGACCAGACATAGCCACATACATGTTAATCTGTGCATTTTCGCCTGCCCCTGTTCTGACCATGCCACCCCCCACCAACACCATCCATCTTGCAAAACATGTGGAACGATCCAGGCATACCTGGTGGGAGACAGGAAATGCATACTGTTTAGCAACAGTCAAAGCACAGTATGTCATTATACTACTAAGTCACAGAAGAAAGAGGCAAAAGGAGGTGAGTGCCAAGAGGAGCTCAATCAGTCAGAATCTTTTCTGTTGTGCTCATTTTTTTCTATTTAGGGGATTTTTCCATAAATAAGACACAAACTACTACACATAACAAAGGACAAGTCAAGTTAAAGTCCAAATATTGGCTGAATGTATGAGTCTCTAGTGGCTGCTGTAACAAATTGCCACAAACTGACTTGCTGAAGCAACACAGTGTATTGTTTTGCAGTTTGGAGGTCAAGAGTCCAAAATGGGTCTGCAAAGCTGGTTTCTTCTGAAGACTCCAAGACTGGATTTGTTTCCTTGCCTTTATCAGCTCCTAGAGACCACCTGCCTTCCTGGTCTCATGGCCCCTTCCCCATATCACTCTGATTTCTGCCTCCATCATCTCTTCTCCTTCTCTAATGCAGAGCCTCCCTCTCAGGGGAACACTAATTATTACTTTAGGTCCACCCAAATAATCCTGAAAATTCTTCTATATCAACTTAATAATATGTGCAAAAGCCCTTCTGGCATGTGAGCATCTGTTTACAGGTCCTGGAGATTAGAGTGGTAAGGTGGGTGCATTGTGCTGCTGACAACAGCACACAGTGAGTTTTTACTTGTGGAGACTGGAACCTAAGACCTAAATTCTATGCTAGGCTTCTTAAGAAACTGTTAGATCCAGTTTGATGACTGAGCTGGCATTACAGCACTGACAGGCAATCCAGGCAGCAGGCAAAAGAATGGAAGTAACCTTACCCCTATGGTACAAAGGGTTCCTGATCCCAGGAAGCCAAAACCTGTCCATAAGCATCATCCTCAAAAGCCTGGTGGGGTGGAAGGAAGCCTGAAGGGGTGGAAGGAAGACCCTGGACTGGTTCTCATCCGCTTGCCTCCAACTGGCTCACCCAGGCCAGGTCATCCTTGCTTCCTGTTGGCAGAGTATTTTCAGCACTATCTCAAAATTCCCCTTCCTGTCTCCCCTACTTGATTGAGTGTTTAAAGGCAAAGTGGTTGGCATTTCCTGGGCACTTGGTACATCAGAGATAAAAACTCTATTGAGCATGTACTATTTGTGAGCATCACACGAAGAGCTTCCTCACACAGACCATCACATTGAATCCTGCCAGTAAACCCATTAAGTCATTTTATTATACCCCACTTTATTTTTTAAAAATACACTGTTTATCACAGTTGTTTACAATGGCAAGGACAAGGGAACGCCCAAATTGCCTACGGATAGAGAATTGGATGAGGAGGATATGGTCCATCCTCACCATGGACTACTATTCAGCCATAAGAAAAATGAAATACTGCCTTGTATAGCAAAATGAAGGGCTTTGAGGGGGTTATTTCTAGTAAAGCAAGTCAGAATGGCAAAGGCAAATGTTGAACATTTGCACAGCCAATGACTTGACAAAACAATACTAACAGACACAAGTAAAAGAAATGACATTCCTAAGGTTAATAGGGAAGAGGACAAGAGAAAGGATCAGGGAAGTTTAAGAAATAGGAGTGGCAGTGGCAGTGGCTGTGGCCTCATGGCAAAACTACTAACACATGAGAGGAGAGGAGCTGGACCAACCACCTGGGGAAGTCTGTTCCCATCAGGGAAAACCTCCACCACCAGCAGCTGGGAGTTGGGCTCCCAAACCAAGATATTAAAACTGTATAGCACAGAACCAGCAACACGTGACAAATACCAGAAAGGATCCTAGAGAAGCGCACCATGCATTTGCCCTGAAAGAGGTTCCTGACACACTCGGCCTGACTGTCTGCCTCAGCTACTCCTGGAAACCCAAGCAACCTCATCTGTTGCTGTCCAGGAGTGCAAGTCCACACCCAAGAGAAAGGGCATAGTCTCAGAAAAAGAAAAGACCAGTGGGCCAAACATCGACCGATGACTTGCAGTGAGAATAGCTAGAGCGACTGGAGGGGGGAAAGAGGGATGAAGGGGTAGGGTGGGGAATGAGGCATGCAATATGGAAGGGAGGGCCAAACCTAAGGGGAATGACAACCACATAAACATGGCCAATAATGTATGAAAATTGCAAAATAAAAATTTTAAAAGAATAGGAGTGGCATTGGGGAGAGAACATTGAGGCACAGAGAAGTTAAGTAACTTGCCTAAGATCACCCAACTAGGAAAATACAGCACTTAGATAGGACTCCGGTCTTTGACTCAGTCAGGCTCTGGAGCAAATTCCCCTACCCTGGAATGGGTCAGTGAGTTGACCAGCAAGGGGGTGGGGGGTTACTAATGAGTTATTATTATTGAAAGAAGTGTAGGTTCTTTTAGAAGATGTAGGTTCTTTCCGCAGTTCACCATGCCTGCTGGGTGACCTGGGACCCTCGTTTGCCCTCTCTGGGCCTCAGTGGAGACAGATACAGCATGCCAGGTATGCAGGAAAGAAGCAGGTTTGCCCCCAAACTAGCATGCTCTTTGTATCGCTGCTGGTCTGCTTGGCCTCACCTTGTTCTGACCTTGATGTATCATGCCCACGAGACATGGGGTTGGCTGTCCCACGGCCATGTGCCTTCAGCTGCCCCAGGTCCAAGCTCCCGACCTGTTCACGTGGCTCACCCTGCAGTTCCCCAACCCCGGGCCTCCTTGGAGAACGCAGGCAGCAGCCGTCATCCACAAGCATGTGCTGTTTCTGTGGTTTCTACTTAGAGCAGTTTCCTATTTCAACCTGCCAGTTCCTTAAAAGCATTAAGCTGAGGTTTTGCTGAATGACTCCACTCTGTTTTCATAGAGGGGTGGAGGGGCTTCTCCTGGGAACTAAGTCCAGAGCTGAAATTCCGCATGAATTAGGGTTATATGGAGCTTGAGAGTTTATCTCCTGGAGAAAAAAAGACTGGTTGGGGGTGAGTTGCAGTGAATGAAAAGATTTCATCCACCAGCCAAATCTGTGGACCCACTGGCTTAGGAAGCTGCAGCATGTCCCTTCTCTAGGCCTCAGTTTCTCCATCTGTTACAGGAGGTAGATGGCTCCTCCCTCTGGATTCCAGGCACTCCCAGGTCCCTGGATTAGACTGTTCAGCATGATTTTAAGTGCAGCATTTGCTGTGTCATTGTAAGCACTTCCTAATTGTCAGTTCTTTTAGCTCTCCTAATTGCCCTCTAATGTGGACACTCTTACTATCCCTATTTCATTAGTGGGAAACAGAACAAGTGAGGGCAACTCTATGACAACTGTGACACTACCAAGATGTGGCCAACCAGGATGTGAACCCTCGCCATCTAATCCCCACCAACACTCTCAGAACAAGACCTTTCAGGCAATGAAAACTTCCTTTCAAAATGAGCCAACTTAGCACCATCAACTTGGTCTCAGAGGCTTCAGTCCTAGATCCATCATCGGAGGGACCTTAGAGATGTCACTGAATTTTGTGGAACCTCAGTCTCTTCATCTGTAAAATGGGATTGCTAGCCTGAGGCTGCCAATCTCCCAGAGCTGTGGGAAATGTGAAGTAATGATTATTTATGAAGAAACTTGGGATCACGGCAGACAGTCTTCTAACAGAGGCTGTTGTTGTTGATGATGATGTTATTGTTGTTGTTCCCAAAAAATTTGATCTCTGTACAGTCTGTCCACCCCCGCCCCCACAACGACATCATTCTACTTCTACCAGGAAAGGACACCCAGGAAGAAGGTCCAGTTGTCCTGGTAGCTCCAAATTGTCCTTCCTGACTTATTGGTGGAGCAACAGGGGGACAATGCCTTCTTAGCAGCTATGAGTCAGAGTGGACAGCCATACATAGGCCCTGAGCCCTGTGAGTTTGTGTGTGGGCATTTATGTTAGGAAGGGCATCTGTGTAGCCAGCTATGGCCACTAGCTCCAGATTTCCATCCATCTGCCCTCTTGGTACCCCTTAAGAATCTAAGAGGCATCTCCAATTTAATTTGCCCAAACAGAACTGGTGATCCTAGAAACATGCTCCTCCCTCATTTTCCCTTTATCAGTTAGCCTCACAGTCATCCCACCTGGGCTGCTCAGGCTAAAACCTCCTTCCTTCACTCACCACATCTCAGTCATGAGCAAACTATGTCAGCTCTTAACTATGTCAACTCAAACTATGGCTCCTGAGTCCTCTCAGAAAAGACCTCTGTTGGGCTTTTTAGAGCATTTACCATCGTCTTGACATAATCTTGCTTATTTAATGTGTTTGCTCTTTTAGCATATACTCCCTTGTCTGGAATGATAAAGACTCAGATGTGCTTTCATGGTTGTATCTGTAGTGAACTGCCAAGGGGGGTTAAAATGGGGATCTAGTACATGAAACACACATGATTAATATTTGCCAAATGAATCGTTGAACTTGCTGGAATAAATTAAGCCTCTCAACTTCAATTTCCCTATTAGTAAATTGGAGGAGATGGGTCATAACAAAGGACTTTCTTGGATTTACAGGTTCCCATTGGAATTTATATGATTGGATGGATGGTGGATGGATGAATGGTGGATGGATAAATGGATGGTGGATGGATGGATGGATGGATGGATGGATGGATGGATGGATGGACAGAGGGAACAGAGGGAGGTTAGACAGATAAATGGTTTCTCAGACTCTTGTTGAAGCTGCCAAGATAAAGGAGTTACCAGAAGGAAGATGGGGTGAGGGAAAGTGGGCAGATACCTGCAGTGGAAGTTTGCTTCTCCTGTCCCACTTGAGAGATTGGCATATCCCCTCCTTCCTCTACACTCACCCCACTGACTACCTTTCCCCATGACTGAATCAGGGAGGTGGCAGCAGCAACCACATGCCAAGAGCTCCACCCAGGAGATAAAAGGAACCAAAGGAATGTGCTGGCAAGGCCATGTCCTTGTCCTCTCAAGAGTGTAAATGGCTTTCCTGCTCACACAGGTTCAAAGAACACTTCATTTCACAGCAAAAGAACAGCTAATGAGAAACAGATTCTCTGGCTCCAGCTGCAGCACTGAGAGCCCAGGAGGCAAAGGAAAGCCCCCAAGAACCTGAATGTGAATGTCTGCACTGCAGGACCTTTTCTTCCCCTCTCTCTGGGTCCATGGAGCTATCTCAACAGCAGAGGAAGGGGGTCCTTGAGAGATGGGGTGGGGGTTAAGAATGGAGTTCCCATAAGTAGTTGACTGGGTCTTTGGAGAAGAGACATCTGAGCTGTTGGCTTTCAAATTATCGAGTTCTTTTTAGACTTGGAAGCCAAGGTGAACAACACCTAGTACAAAAACAATTGTTTCCTTATTCTGGGGAATTGGCACTGACTTTGAGGCCACAAGACCTGTTTTTTGTCCTTTAAGCCTCAGTCTTTTCAGCTACCCAATGGACACACTGGTGGTGGTTCATGGAATCCCAGTGTGACTGCCCATCATGCAGTGAAAATAACACTAGACTGAGATCCAAGAGACTGTATTCTAACCTTGGTTCTGCTGGGTATGTAATCTTGGACAAAGCAAACTGGGATAATGAACCTGGATGGTAATTTAAAAAGAAAAAAGACTTAAGTTCAAATTCTCGTTCTTCTCACTCTGTGAGAAGTACTTGTATGAGTCACTAGGCATCTCTGAACCCAGTTCCTCACCTGTAACCGGCACCAATAATATCAAGTTCATGGGTATCTGGTGAGGATTAAATTCAACACAAACAACTCTCGCAGTTACTGGGTGCTTAAGGATAAGGATGTAGTATGGTATGTCCAGAGAGCTAGATTAATCAAGGCATTCTGTGAGTAAACCCAACTTGGACCCACAGTCAAACAATACACTTAGGTAACAAAAAAGTAAAGTGACTGCAATGCCCCCTGTGTTCAAATCTTAGTCTACCTTTATCGATAGCTTGTGGGACAGACACTGCTACTTCCCTCAGTTGGAAGTAGGATTTTGAGGAGGTTGGACCCCAGGTGATGTGCAAACTCATTAATCTGTTCTTTAGGACTTTTCTCTGTAATCTTCTCCCTACCCCCTGCCTACCTCCTGGAACAAAGCTTATGTTCAATT
Organism: Uropsilus gracilis; assembly: GCA_004024945.1. NCBI lineage: Eukaryota > Metazoa > Chordata > Mammalia > Eulipotyphla > Talpidae > Uropsilus > Uropsilus gracilis. The sequence continues at coordinate 46,864 of PVHY01009851.1, forward strand.
TTCAGTGAAGGGTATGGTTTTCTGACACTCTTTGTCTTCCAAGGAACATTGCCCTCATTTAAGAAACATTTCTTCAACACTGACTGTGTGTTGGACATTTGGGAATACAGCAGTGAACAGGAAAAAAAGAAAAGGCCCTGTCTTCGTGGCATTTATATTCTGGAGGAATGGCAGTGGGGAAATAGATAAACAGCCAAGGAAAAATACTAAACACCAAGTCACAGACGGTATTAACTTAAAGATTCTTCATCTAGCAGTGAATACTCTTTGTTCATAAAGTACTCATCAGTGAGGTCCTAAAATAACTTGGTTCTTGAATTATTCTTTGAAATATTTAGCACCTACTGTGTACCAAGTATTATGTTAGGAACTGAGTTTAAAAGTGAATAACACATGTGTTTTGATTTTGCTGAAGTCTATTCTGGAAGGATAAATATACATATAAATAAAATAAATACATGTGCTAAGAAATATTTTGGAGAAAGTTTCCCTAGTATCTCAAAAATAGGGTGATGGAAGAATTAGGAGAAGCTAGAGGAAGGCTTCACCCAGGATGTAATAATTGAGCTGTTCTTGACAGATAAGAATGAGTTCACCAGATAGAAATCTAAGGAAATATTTCCTGAAAATAATAGACATAAAAGCAAAAATATGCACAGCATGTTTGAGGTATAGAGTATTTATTCCTATGTAGGTGAATAAAAGGGTGAATATAGAGGAAAGATGAAACAGGAGAATATTATGGGAATTTTGGATGCCATCAGGTAAATAACAAAGAGTCATAGGATATCTTAAATAAGAGCCTGGCCCAATCACATTTGCATTTTATTCACCTATCTTCCCCTTCAGTAATTCTTTCTTCAGCTGTGTCTAAACTGATGCTATAGCTATCCCTGGGTATATAAAATAAACTGTTTCATCCTGTCCATTCAAGAATTTCTAGTTGATATTTTCTGATCAATTTCATTTCACTATAGAATTTTTTCTATTTTCTTAAACAAATTTGTCAGTTATTTCATAATCTGTGACTGATAATGTGATCTGTGAATGGATGTGATCTGTGAATTGCATGTGACTCAGTTTACATTGTCTACTTTTTGTTTTGTTTTTACAGTCTTTTGTTTCTGTCTCATAGTATGCTTGACTGATTTTGGTCCAGGTACCCATAAGTAACTAGCTCTTGATCATAGAAATAGTCTAGGATCTTTTCCTTGGCAGAGACTAATGGCAGAGCAGTATTCCCTCAAAGATATAGTGGATAGAACAGTTACCTTGATGAACTTGGTGGGGCAGAACCTGAGGCAATTCTGGTAGAGAGGGCAGAACAGTGAGGTAGGTTTCAGAAAAGGATGTGGAAGAATGAGGGTGACAGGGTTTAGACTCTCCATTCTGGGCCCCTCTAGTAATTGCCCACTAGCCAGACTAGGAGCAGTACAGCATCAATCACTTTCCACTCCACCCTGCTCCAGCTGGGAAAGACATCCTGGCTGTGTAAACTAACCTTATGAGTCTAATTCCAAGAAGGCCAAGGAATTTGACAGGAAACAACACAAGTTAGTTGCCTCAGATCTCTGTCTGGACTTGATGTGAGTGGATCTGAAATAGCTACAGAGAGCCTCATTATTAAACATTTTGAACCCACATAGATACACACACATTTACATGCACAAACAGGAAGGTTTAAGACAAGGCCACCAAAAGGGTGAAGCAATGCAAGCTTCCACACAGGACCTGAGACTAACGCTTCCATTTCAAGTCAGCTACCAATGCAGAGTGTTTGACAGGTCTTGTTCCTCAAAAATATGTTCCCACAGCCAAGAATCCTTCCTCTCCATCCCCACTTACAGCTTAACTGTTTGTATGTGTTGGAGGTAGCTCTTAGGTGACTGTGTTCAGTGCAAAGTGAGCCACCTCTTCCAAGAGCTTGTCCTGCCAATTGCTTCCTTGGCCCCAACCCTCAGCCTGTCCAAGTCTGACATCACCCTTAAACCCCATCACCCAGAATAAAGCTGTCTCAGAGGCTACAGTTGCCAGACCCAGTCCCACTCCATCCCAGTGTTTCTTGCAGACAACCAAAGAGATGGAATACTTCCCAGTCACATGCACAGCTCAGGATGGTCTGGCTACCCTGGATCTCCACTGCTGGGAACCACATCATCTGACATCAGAGACTGAGGTGTCGTATCCCTTGTCAGTAGTAGCTCAGGGGCTTCATAGGGTAGTCTTCCTCTTGGTGAGGCTGCCATCACTTCAACTTTGCCCTGCAGTGATGATGTACTGAGGGCACAAGGTTCACATCTGGTTGAATCCACCTTCCAGATCCCCTTCCTCTGCTTCTAGCTCTGTAGTCTTGGGAAAAGTGCTTGACCTCCATTTCTTCATCTTTCTCCATATGTAAAGTGGAGAGAATTTTCTTGAGGGTCATATCAGCATTAAATGAGTTGATAGATGTAAAGTTCTTACAAGTTTGCCTGGCATCTAAAGAGCTTTCCTAACATATCTTACCATGCGTGCCTTTACCATCTTAGGGGAATCACCTTGGGGATGCAGTGTTCCATAGGACATACTTTGGGGAAAGTAGTCTTATGTGAAAATACTGCTACTAAATGCCAAGGGGGGTAAGGGAAACTAACAGTCATAAAGCACCTACTATGTGCCCCACATGATGCTGGTGCTTCATGGAGTTGTCTCATTTATTCTCACAACACTGAAAAAGGTATAAATAGTACCCACATTTTGCAAATGAGGAAGTGAAAGATTAAAGAATCTCCTAACTTCACATGGCCAGTAAGTGGCAACACAAAGCCTGTCTCTATTTCTGCTAGTGTGATTTCTTCCAGCTCCATCCATGTTGCTGCCAGTGACATAAGTTTGTCCTTTTTGATTGCTGAATAATATTCCATTGTGTAAATACATCACAGAGAAATATTGGATGGTCTCACTTATATGTGGGATACAGGGAAAACATATGTGGGATAGAGGGAAAAGGATAAGAAAGACAAGAAAAAGTTAAAGCTAACAAGCTGACAGCAGAGCTAAAGCATAAAGCAAGAGAAAGGAGAGGGAGGGGAGGGTAAAACTGGGAGAGGGATGAGCACAAGAGATTAAGATGATTGTTCATAGGTGATATGGTGGTAGGAGAACTTCGGAGTATACAACGATGTAATATGTGTGTGTGCAATCAACAAAAGTATAAAAAAATAAGGCCTGTCTATAAAAAGGATTGTAATGTCAAAGGGGGAGTATTTGCAACAAAATTTAGGTAAGAGTTTAGAAGAACTTGTTAAATGCTTTGTTGATGGATCATGAGATATTCCTAGAATTTGGTCATCTAAAGCTGTCAGAAACACTTCTAGGAAACAACAAAAGAATTACCAGTAGCTTGGCTGGACCACATCCTCTCTTCCTACTCGTCCTCTGCTTTGGACTGACACTCCAGAATATTCCAGATGTCAGAATCTCCTCGGCACTTTTAAAAAATGCCAGGTCCTGAGTTCCACCTACTCCCAAGACAGTCCTCACCTGCAGGTGGCATTGAGAACTGCTAACATTGGCATGGAAGACCCTTAGACAGCATGCATTTCACAGATGGGGAAACTGAGGCCCACTGAGGTGAAGGGGCCTGTCCAGAGTCACACAGCAGTCAGCCGGAGGACGTTAGACTAGAGTCCAGGTTTCTTGGCTCCTATGTGATTTCCCTTCCACTTAGCTTGAAGAGTTTTCAACCTCACCACTTGTAAGAGAGATTATTTCATCTGAAATCAAACCCTCCTAGGGATAACTGAGGGTTGTTTTTCTGATAAGGAAAAGTTAAGTTCATCAGCTAAGGCCTTTTATGAGAAGATGCTCTTCCTTACAAGCTCATCCTGAGATCATACACAAACAGGTCAGAGTCTGTCTATGCTCCTTGGAGGAAGCCTCGTCTGAGCTCCAAATGACTGCGTTACTGGGAAGTTCACGCCCAAGGGGATTTATCCACCAGCATTTTGCTTCTGTGATATGAATCCCTTTGCTGTTGATACAGATTGTGGCTGCTCCCTAATATACCCATTTGCTGAGACACACTCTCAAGTCTGAATGTAGGGTCAGCCCACCTAGGCAAGAAGGGCCAAAATGCCCCAAATAAGGGCTCTGCTGACCTTCACAAGTGAGCCATAGCTCACTGATGATATGAGGCCATATCATAACATGGGCATATTGGGGACAGAAAATTCCTTAATGTAGTAATTACTAAAGCCCACACAATGTTTTCTGTAAAAGATGCAGAGCTTCATCTTGAGCATATAACTTTTTGTGTACCCTTGAAGATAATTTGAATGCAGAAATTATCTGGTGTCTGAGTGAGTTCACTTGATGTACTGAGTTATAACCTATAAATCAGTCCAGTGTTGGAGGTAGTCTCTTGTAGCAGCTGGCTTTGATTTTTAAATAGCTTTCTTTCATTCACCTATTCACTAAATATTCAATAAATCAGTATTCAATAAATTCAATCAATAAATAGACCCAGCCTCTGTTCTGAGTTTGGAGGTATCAGGGTAGATCAAGAGGGAAAAAAAGATGGTCTCTTTACTCATAAAGCTTAAAATTCATGGAGAGTGGAGAAGTGAGGAGCTACCTAATACAGAAGCAAATGACCAGATGAAGGAGGAAATAAAGCAGTGTGCATATGCTACAGGAAGCAGATGGAAGATATGAGCAGGTAGAAGTAATGGGCCCTAAACAGGGGAATTTCTCAGTAGGAAATCTCTGAGCTGCAGATAAAATGAGGGGAAAGATCCTTTGAGAAAAGGGAACAGTGTATGCAAAGGCCCAGAGAAAATCAGTGAAGCTAAGTATAGTAAAACAGGAGCAAAGGAAAGGCAATGACATTGGATAAATCAGCAGAGGTCAAGTCACTGGAGGGTTTCAAGCTGACCAAGCTTGATGTCCTAGAAAACACACCAGGGCTTCAAATCACTTGATCTTATATGCTAGAGAGCTCACCAGCTGTCCCCTCAGGCTGACCATGATAAGGAGACCAAACTACTTTGGCTGCAGCAAATTTGCTCATCAGCGCCTGCTTACCTGGGAGCCCTTGTCCTAGATAGTAAGCAAAACACACTAGACCAGTCCCAAGGAGCTTACATCTGGCAAGGGAAAACAAACCATAAAAACTAATCATATACTATAATGGCAAAATTGTATTATTTATCTCCCAAGTATAAAGGGCTACAGGAGTCAGCCTAGTTTAAAAAAATAAGCTTATAAAGATATGATCTGTTTTATATAGCAAACAAAATAGTAATGTGACAGCGAATGGGAGGTGGGGAGAGGAAGAATACATATAAATGAGACCAGCACAGTAGGCTTCTCAGAGGAGTTGATTGCAACCCAACAATCCTGGTAGGCTTCTTGGAGGAGTTGACATTAGAACTGAAATCCGAATGACAAGAAGCCTCTGGCCTTGGGGCAACAAGAAAACACTCCCCACAGAGGAAAAGCAAGTGCAGAGGCAGCTAGAGTAAAGGGTCAGAACAACGTTCTCTCTGCTCCCCTATAAAAATGAGTCGAATCTGGGTCAGGTGACCAGACCAGAGTTAAGCAGCCAGCAGGACCAGGAACTCAGCAGAACCCTGTGCGACCACAGTCAGGATACCAGGCCAGCGTCCCAACTGGGAAGGGGAGTCAAATAGGCATCAGATGCTCCATTAGAGGATCCGGTTGGTCTTGTCCTCACCACCTCTGACCCACAGACTCCCTCCTAAGAAGCAAATATTTCCAAGAAGATATTCCAGCAGGGGACTATTCACAATATACAAGTGTTGGCAAAACTAGCTGAGAGCCCCATGTTGGCCAGTCGAATTGGCAAAGATGAAAATGGGTCAGACCCAGGCGTGCTGGGCAGACCTCTTGCCTTGGTGAGACTCTATTCGCTTTTTTTTTTTTTTTTGATTGCACATATATATCTATATCTATACATATATTTTATATCATTGTCTACCCCAAGGGTCTCTCATCTCCTTATCACCTGTAAACCATCTTAATCTCTGTGCCCTCCCCCTCCCCTGTTTTCACCCTGCTCCCCCTCTCTTGCTCTATGCTTCAGTTCCATTTGGCATTTTAAATTTTTTCTTGTCCAGTTGTTTCCTATATCCCTCATATAAGCGAGACCATCCCATATTTCTCTTTTTCTTTCTGACTTCTTTCCACTAACATGATTCCTTCTAGCTCCATCCACTTTGCTGCAAATGACATAAGTATATTTACACAATGAAATATTATGCATCAATCAAAGAAGACAAACTTATTGTCTTTAACATCTTTTCAAAGAGAGATGATAACATGGGCAACGTTGGAGTTTTTTATTACTAAAAATGTTCTAGTTTATTTTATTCCTCCCCACTGTGCTTTATATGGAGTAGATGCGTTCTCCTATCCCGCTCCCTCTTAACCTCAGAAACCCCCAGGTCCTGTGATTCCTTGAAGGGATGGCAATAATGCGAGGAAGAGGCACAGGTAGTGTTGAAGACTCTTGCACAGGGATCCAGAGAAGGAAAACAAGAAAGACCTGGGAAGAGCAGGACGCTGGAGGCTCTTGCTTGTCCATTAGCATTACACAGCTGCTCCACTCCTCCCTGCTTCTTACCACAGGTTGATGGGCTTCACTCCTAGCTTCTCCCTCCAGGTTGGTTACCTTGGTTGGTGCTCAGCTTGCCCACCCTTTTGTCCATTCTTCACCTTATCAACTTTCAGATCTATTTCCTACTGCTCACTGATAAGTCCTCTTCTCCAAGCAGAAGCTCCAAAGAAAGATTGGTCAATTTTGAATCTCTCTTCCTGTTCAGGGATTGGCCCTCCAGGCTTCCTTGTGCAATCAGTACTGGAGCATGTGAAGCTATCATGGAAGCCCAGCCTGGTTGGCTCTCCAAGGTTGTGCAAGGTGACCAGTGTGGCCCAGTTTGCTGAGGTCTGTCTTGAGACTAAAAGTCTTAGGCCCCTTCTCAGTTCTGGACAAACTGAAACAGCCATTGATGGTGTGGGAGCCGTCGTTCCCTGAGGAGTTGGGAGAATACACAGAAAGACAGGCATGTAAGTGCCAACCAGGATATGGGGAAGTCAGCATTCATCCTGCTGATGGTGAGAATGAAAGTTGTTGTGACCTTTCTGGAGGGAAAGCTGGAATATGTATGCAAAATAAATATGCATATGTGTAGATATAAGGATAGATAGATTGTATAATACATATTATATAATATACATTTTATATTATATAATATATAGCACATGTAATATATATATATTCTATATATATATATATATATTCTTTAACTTAGAGACACTGGATAATTTATCTAAAGTAATCATTCCATGTGGACTTACCATTCGACCCAGCAATCCCACTACTAGGAATATACCCAGAGAACATGAAGACATTAATTCAAAAGGACACATGTACACGCATGTTCGTTGCAGCCCTGTTTACAGTTGCAAAGAATTGGAAACAAACCAAATGCCCCCAAACGGATGATTGGCTAAAAAAAATGTGGTACATATACACGATGGAAT
>PVHY01009852.1:0-17274 GCA_004024945.1 Uropsilus gracilis
CATACTGATCCCTTTTATGGAATTTTTATGTACATGTCTATGGCCTAAATTGTCAACTGGAATAAATTTTATAATAAAAAAACAAAAAAAAACAAACAAAAAAAATAAGGTGATTATTGATGTTTGGGATTCTAACAGTTTCCTGGTGATCATTTTGGGGTTTTAATTGGGCTTTTTTGTTTGTTTGTTTTATTTGCTCTTCTTATGGTTTTGATCTTGACGCCTCATGCAAAATTGCTTGGAGTGGGGTTTTAGTGGTAGCAAATTTCTGGAGACTTTGCTTGTTGGAGAAGGTTCTAATTTTTCCTTCATAGAGGAAGGATAGAATATTCTTGGCTGGCACTTTTTTTTCAGTGTAGAATATTCTTGGCTGGCACTTTTTTTTCGTGGAGTATTTTGTAGAAAATGATTCCATTCTCTCTTTGCCTAGAGTGTCTTCTGAAAGATCTGATGTCAGTCTAATGGATTTTCCTTTGTATGTTATCTGTTGCTTTTCTCTAGCCATTCTCATTTTTTCCTTATCTTGGGTTCTTGGAGGTTTTGAAATTTTAAAATCTAAGCTTTTCAGGACTTTTCAAACATCAATTGTAATACAGTACTAGAAGATGTCACAAAATTGCAAAATCTATATTTCATTTTTAACTGTTTTTTTCTATTTATTATCTATTTCATTATCTCAATCTCTGAAAACTAAATTGCCCTATATGGCAAAGATTTTTTCTTACTAGAAATATAATAAGGACCTTGACTGTACGATATTACTTAAAGAAAATAATTTACATTTGTGTTTAGTGCCTTCTGTATTGCTTTTGTTTCAACTATTTTAGAAATTTTGTTTGGGAATACAAAGATAAGAAAATAAATTGCTTTCATGTTGTGAAGTTTTACCAATCAGATGTATGTCTCCTCTTCCACTCTGTTTGAGTGGAAGGCAGAATTGAACAAAGAGTAATTTTGTATTGGTTATTTGATAGTATATATACACATAAACAAGTACACCATTTGAATATTGTTCTTAACAAGTTTAATAATTCTCTGGGATAAAGCTATTGCGTACAAGGACAAGAATTATACATAAAATATATCAAAAATCTGTTATGTTTTAGTACCATGCATGCTAGTCATTAAACTTAGAATGGAAAATTAGACAAACAAGATCCCTCGTTACATTTTGTACACTATGGGATATTTTGGGATTTTTGAAGTTTTTTTAATTAAATTGAAATTGGATTGTAAAGGGCAAAAGCTGCTAACCAACAAACCACAGGTCTGCATCACCTGTGTGTAGCAGTTGCCACTCAAATGTAGTTTAACAACAGAGTTTTATTAACAAGGGAAATTAACCAGGAAAAATGAAAAGTTTTCAAAAGCACAAATGGTCAGTAATCTTACTCTAGTCGCCATTTTCAGTCCCAAAGATCCCAAAGACACATGTCCATGATGGTACCCTTTGCCCCTCCAAACCTGAGGGAGGCACTATATAGTTGTCTTTCTCCATCATCTTTTCTTTGCTTCTTCTCCAGTGTTCCATGTTGTTCCACTTCTCCAAGGCTTTTCAAACTTCTTCCACAATTGCTGATGCACAAATCAGCTTTCCAAATCACTGACCATCTCTAGGTATCAGCTCATTATGCCACCTTGCTGCAGTGCCATACTCTCCACACTGGCTACTCTTCTGCCAATCACCATGGCTCCCTGCCACCTTCATCTTTCTCTTTGAAATGATTGCAAGCATTCCCAGGTGAAGAGAATGCAGTTAGACAACAATTGGGCACAGATATTAGCAATAGAGTCTCCTCCACTCTCCCCCAAACAGCTCTCTAGGCAAAACTGAAAGACACTGCCATGGCAACATGGATGAAGCTAGAAGGCATTATACTACCAGAAATAAGCCAGAAAGAAAAAGAGAAATACTGTATGATCTCACTTATATGAGAGACAAAGGGAAAACAATCAAACAGATAAAAAAAAATTAAAACTAACTTTTAGCAAAATTGAAGCATAGAGCATAAGAAGGGAAGGGAGGGAAAATCGAAGATGGGAGGGGCACAGAATACTAAGAGGTGGTTCCTGGGTCATAAGGAGAATCTTGAATACATAATGGTGTAAGATAAAATAAACAAAGTAACAATAATTATAAATTAAAATAATTTTTTAAAAATTAAAAAAAGGAGTTTATGGCATTGATTTTATACTGTATTAATTTTTTGAGAGCTCAATTTGTGCTATGACCCTTTGTTCTACTCTTTCTGCCAATATTTTTTGTGGATATTTATGCATCTATATATTTATGTACTTTTTAATTTATTTATTAATGATGAAACACGGCAAATGTACAGTGACAAAGCACAAAGAATGTAAGCCTTTAAAGATTCATCACTCAAGTTAAACAACTATCAGTTGAAAAAAATTCATCTCATTATAGATACCTCTTGATAAAGATTGAGACTTTCTTTTCTGAGATGACTTTACTTCTATGAAGCACATGACAAGAAGCTTTAGGAGCAATATTGCAAGGAAAATCCCATCAAAATATTTTTTTTCTAGGTAAATACTCTCCACTAAAAACATTCTACTTCTTAGTTTATAGCTTATGATAAGAGGAAAACCTAATTTTTCAGGGCTTATAAATGATATGAATATGATAATATTAGCAATTTGATGAAAGTTAAGAGTGTATTTTTTCTTCACTCTTTCAGATCTGTCACTCTGCCAGAGATAACTTCTCTAATATTATTTAGATTTATCAAATATATTACAATCCACATTTTTATACATTTATATGTAATATAACTTAGCTAGAAATATATATTACATATATTTCTTTTATATTGTACATCACATACACATATGTTTTATACACACACACACAAACACACAATATTAAAGCGAAAGGAAATTTCCAGTGTAGCTTTGTGATTGAAAGCTTCTAATTAAACACAAAGTTCACATGTTAATTTAACGTAGATATAAAGGGTATTTCTTGGACACCAGTCTGCTGTGAGGTTACAAAATCTTCAAGGCATTCACAGTGTGTTGATGGGGGAAGGGCTAACAACATCCATACACACCAAGTTTACCAGATTAAGTGCAGTTTATAAATTCTTCCAATCACAATAAAGTGTTTTAACAGTATAAGGATGACTTTGCTTGGGGACAGTTTGAAAGTTTCTACAAGGGTGATATTTGATCTGCATTTTAAAAATGAGCAAGAGTTTTTACAGGTACAAAAAAAGAAAAAGTGAGAAAAGGCAGTTCAATTTGGAGAAACCATATAAACAAAATCATAATTATATGCTTGAAAAAGATTAAAAAGCTCATTTAGGTAGAGAATATGTGAAGGGAAGTTTCAGAAGCCAAGGCTGGAAAAGTAGATTGAGGCAAAACTGACTTGCCCTGGATGCCAACTCAATGTATATGAATTTTGGAAATGAAATAATGAGCTAGAAGTATGGCAGATCAAAAAAAAAATTAAGGAAAAGTCTTGGCAGAAGAAGAGAAAGTCTATTATATTAGTAAACTTTTAAACTTGATATGCTATGAAGTAGTTGAGATTATACCAAGATATTTTGAGTAAGAGACTATAAGAACATGGTGTCAATGCTACAGATCTCAGAAGGAATACAGGCAAATAAGTATCAAGGAAAAAGGGGAATAGGAAAGAATGAGGAAGGGTGACAATAAGGAATGGAACAAAGGCAGGCAGAAAGAGAAATGTTCTGGAAATAGTATCAGCTATTAATGACCTAGTTGGCTAAAAAATGCAAACAATTTATAGAATTTGGCAGCTATAACTAGGTGATCAAATACCTTGATAAGAGCTGTTTCAGTAAAGTTATGAGGAAAAGCACACTGAGTAGACTGAAATTAAGTGACACTGTGAGGAAATTTAATGTAGAAGAAAAGCCAGTGGTAACCTGGGAGAGTTGGAATTTCAGGGCTTTGCAGTATATTTTTAGTTTGAGAAGACAAACAGTGGAAATGGGGATTTTGAAGTGACTGCAGCAAAGTGATAGCCTCGGAGGGGAAGAGGGATATAAAGAAGGTAAAGTATTATTTTAGACAATTGGAAGTGGAGGAAAGGGACATCTAAAGAATCCTGTTGTTTGGACCTGTTTTTTTTCATGATGCTAGAATTTTGCCTCAGAAGCTTTGTGGAGGGTTCAGAAAAAGTGGTAAGTGTTTGAAAAATAAATTGCAAAGTGAAATGACTAAAGAAAAACAGAAGTTTGCCAAGTAGTGTAGAACATTTATCCAAGAACATAATCAACTGAAAAACATGTCTAAAGTCTGAAAGTTAGTTCTGACATGTAAAGTTGAGTGGCTTGGGCAGAAGATTTAGTTGTATCTCTTATTTTTCACAAAGTCACAACAACAGCAAAATAGCAGTATCTGTCTATTCTATCAGAACTATCACAAGAATCACTTAAGTTATATTTATTAAAGTGACATACATTATTTTGTTCAGATATTAGAAGTTTGAGTTTGAATAATTAAATTCAAAATTTTTGCTTATAACTGTACAGCTTGGTATATAAATAGAGATATAAATAAGTATTAAATAATGCATAGATACATATTAAAAAAAAACAGCCAGGTTAAACTTTTAGCAGTTATCTGAACCCTGCTCTTCTCAATACACTATCAGGAGTTATTGTTAGTCTTGTACTTTTCAACTGCTATCTTCCAATCCTGAAAATTCATACCACACCACTCCCCTTGAGCCCTGATCATGACAGTGTCTTTCAGTTTTGCTTAGAGCTGTTTGGGGGAGAGTGGAGGAGTTCCATTGCTAATATTTGTGCCCAATTGTTGTCCACTGCATTCTCTTCATCTGATCATTTCAATCTAGAATGCAAAGAAGCCCAGACACTGAAATACAGTAAAATAAAAAACTGTCTCGCTATGAAAGTCTTTGTGGCCACATGATACCCTAGGTGAAACGGTGGCTCACATGGCTTGCTGGTGGTCTTTATGCACTGCTGAGAGTTCTACATCAACTAGAGAACCAACACAAGGTAGATCCCAGAGAAAAACACTTAAAAAGACCCTTTAATCCAACCCCCTAATTTTACATGTGAGACAAGGTTCAGAAAAATGAATAAAACTCCTCCAAATCCATATGGCTATTTTGAGTCAGTCAGAATGAGAACTCTGCCTCCCAATCCAATTCCCACTATTAAGCTATGCAGTTTTCCACTGATGGTTTAAAACATTTCCCAGTTTCAGTCACCAGAGGACTACCCTTATCTTCTCTTCAGGTAATAAGCCTGATCTTTATCTCTTTTCTGGGCTACTGTTCATTCAGTTAATTTTTCAAACCCTCTCAAGGCTGATCTGAAGTTGTTCATCCAAAGTGCAGTATTCAGACGCTTTTCTTTCCTGACCTCCATGGATGTATTTTTTAACTTAAGTACAGAAATTACAGTGCACATTTCTCAACTTGGAAAGCCTTCCAGTTGTTACAATGCCTCTCTTCTGTCTCAATTTTTGTCCTAGATTTCATTCCTTTGATCATGAAGTCCAATATTCTGAGTAGGAATATGAGTTACCACTAGCAGAGAGGAATAGTGACTAATGGATGACATGTAGGCAAATATTTCAGGAAAATTCATGACCTCATAATGTTAGCAGTGTTCATCAGATGGTCCTTATTGCATCATAATATCTCTATAACATTGTACATTCTACAAAAGGAGGAAGTTGAAAGCTCTTTCCCTACAAATTTTGTGCACATGAGTACTGATAGGTGGGGGAGAGTTAGACCAAATAAAAAAAAGCTGAACATTATTTTGTTCCTCTGTATCCCTTTTAACTCAAACCTCTTGACTTCTTCATGATAGTGTAAGAAGCAAATATCACCTTTATTCTTGCAGCTGTGCTGGGATGCAAATAAGAAATTCTAAAGATGAAAATGTATTTCAGCATTGATCATTTCTATCATAAATGAAAATATATTTTGAGGTCACTGAGAAGAAAATGGCTCTATTTCCTTTATTTGTTGTTCTTTCACTAAAAATAATAAACCAGGCCAGAGGGATGGGGAAGAGAGGAAGAGGTACTTCCTGATTGAGAGAAAAATTCTTTATGGTATTGTTGAGTAATATAAGGTCTTTCTGCATATCTTGTTTCCTATATCTGCACTCTCCATTAACCTAATACCACTTATCTAATTGCAATTGAATCAAATTTTCTGATCTTCAATTCTTCTTAGAAGAAGAGGTTGTACACTATTTACCAACAATTAGCTTCCAGTCATGCAATACTGTAATAGAGTATGGTGCCTAAAGTAACCCACAAGAATTTATATATAGATTTAAAAGTGCCAGATAGCTGGACTTTTGAAAAGACAAAATAAAATTGGTTGTCTGAAAAAGCAAAAATAATTATTTAATTTCCTATAGGTTAAGTGAATGAAAAGAAGTTCATATATAAAAACCTGCTTCAGAGGGGAAGCAGATAGCATTTCTGGTCTCCTTCACTTCTACCATTTTTCTCCTAGGTTTCTATCTCTGGTCAGTACCAGAACAAAGTAAAATTTTTATGTAAAAAAGAAATCTAGCTCCTTTTGTCCTGTCTCTTTTTCTTCTAAAGCTTTCAGATCTGTGAATAGTGACACCTGAAAGACCTATGTTTCTATAATCTTTTACACGCATTCTTATATTCATTCACTATTTTAATGAATGAATATTTATTGAATACCTGTTTCATGCCAGGTGTTGTTTCAGGTATTAAGAATATGGTGGTAAACAATAGCTTCATAGTGTTACATTCTGATGGAGAAAACACACAAAATATATGACAGAAGATAAGTGCTGTGGAAAAAGAAAGAGTGAAAGTGTGTGTTGGGGGTAAATCAAAGTAAAGTCTCGGGGAAGTTCTCAATAGAAAGATAATTGAGCACAAACACAAACTAAGTGATATGGCAAAGTAAGCCACATGGTCGAGTGGTAGAAGGAACAATGGGCATAAAATCCTAAGATTAAAGTGTGCTTCACTATATCTAGGTACTAGCCATCTGGTAGAAATCCTGTGTGGAACAACAGGTTCCTCTGAATCTTCTGCTTCTGATTCTCAAGATTCATCGATGAAGAAAGAGCTCCTCTAAGGTAAGTGAGTGTTTTCAGCTGATTCACATAGTTGTGGAGCTGAGGGCAATAGGACTTGAACGCTGTTCAAACCAGTACTAATAAGAATCTGGGCAGTAGAATTTTCAGGATAAAAAATATGATGCCAGAACCAAAACCATCTTGATAATACTTCTCCACATGTCTGGCCAAGTCACATCCTTAGAATATGAACTTATGCTCTGTACATTAAGACATAACTGTCATGATTTTATCATCCTTTGTCAATGTGAAAATTCCCTTGTTCTCTCTCCTATATCCTATGAATTTCTTTTCCATGGTTTAGTTCCTCATATGCAGAAATAACCTGGAATAACCAGAAATAACCTCATATTTAGTTTCCATGGTTTTTGTTACTCATATGCAGAAATAACCTGGAAGACACCTTGCATGTCTGAAAATATATTTAATCTTCTCTTGCATTTGATAATTATTTGACTTGGTATAGAATTTTAAGTTGAAATTGGCTTTCTTTCAATAAATTGAAAGTGGTTTTTCATTGTCTTTTTGTTTCTTGGTGTTATTAAAAGAAGTCTATTCTGATCAACGTCTATTGGTAATCATATTCTATTCTGATCTGCAATTATTTATACATAAGTTACTTCTATACCCCAAATATCCCTGCCCACCCTGCCACTGCCAGAAAATGTTTAAATTTATTCTTTGTTCCTGTATTCCAAAATTTCACTGTCTTGTGAATTTGAATGTTTTATCTTTCCTAACTCCTTGGTCATTCAAACTTTTTCTTTTTTTTGGAGACCAAGTCTTGCTATTTTTGCCTGGAAACCGCAGGCTCATGTTTCTCAGGGTACCCCAACCTCAGCTTCCCAGGTAACTGGGATTACAGGAGCACACCACCACATCCAGCTATTTTTGGGGGACGAGGTTTTGCTACGTGCCCCCAGCGGGACTCGAACTGCGATTTTTGGCCCTGGCCGTGGCTTCCTTGGCTGCCACTTACAGGCATGCACCACCATGCCCGGGCTTCAAACTCTTTCTCATAAGAGCAAGCCTGTAAATGAGATTTCATTTCAAAACAAAGGAATTATGGGGAAGGAAAATGTGCACAGATACCCAGTTTTTACACTAAACTGATTCCTACACACCTGGGGAGGTATATGCACAAGATTAATTGACATTCAGAACCACACATTACGCCCGATTCTCCTTTATAAAAAAGTTTCATTATATTCTTGAAATTACATTACCAAAGACAGGATAAAGTGTAAATATGTTTGATCATATTTTATGTCGGACTCTTCTGCTTCTCACCAGAGAGTAATACCAGGGAAGAAGGCATTCCAACACTTAGAAGGAGATTACTTCACTAAGTAAGGACTGAATTTCTTCTCAGCTTTCATGTCCTTGATGCAAAAATTTAGGTGTTATCGGTGACTACTGGTGGTAATGGCAGATATAACATGTGTCTATCTGCACTTCTCCCATACATTTCAAAGGACTTTTTAAGAATATATAGATTATGCTCAGTGTAGAAGGATATTAAGGTGGATCTTTTTCTAGCTTGGGAGAAATCCCTCAATATAGAAGACTTGAAGAAATCCCCTCCCTCCCTGCCCCCCCCCCCACATTTTAATGGACAATGTTAAAACACTACAAAAATTATCTTGACCACATGGAAGGAGAGATGAAGGAGGGATTAATATCACGAGTTTTGGTCATGAGTGAGTGAAGCATTAGCATGTGTCTGCTTTTCTGTAGCGTCCTATATTCTTAAGCAGACACATAAGGAGCAAAAGCAGTTACAGGATTTATTTACACAGGGAATAAGAAAAGGGGGGCAGAGAGAAGGAAAGGGAGACAAAGAAGGGAAGGAGAGGAGAAAGAAAGTGAGAAGGGGAGGAGGAGGGAGAATATTTATAAGTTGACCTGATCTTATTTGTTTGATCACAGATCCTGCCTGCTGAACAGAAACTAAAGTCCAAGCCAAAGTCACAAGTGTATGGCAAACTGGCAGTTTCTCTGTAAACACTCCTTCTTGTCAGTGGTTTTGTCAAAGGACAGTTGACCCTTTTTTCCAATTAGACCCTGCTCAGCATCTGGAGTTTGGAAAGCTCATTTTCCACCATTGATTTGGTTATATGTGTCCCCCACTGACTCAGGGGTTATCGTCACTCTTCCCCTTACAAAATTTTATAGTCTTGTAAGTAAGTGGAAAATCGATTAAACATTATTTAAATTAAAAATAAAGAACATCCCATTTAGAAGGATGCACTGAAAAACAATGATTAACATGTTCTCGCCATCAAACTACTTTTGAAAAGGTTGAAAAGGCTGAGTTTTCAGAGTAATCAAAGTCATGAACTTTTCACCACATCTGTATACCCAATGGGCACCAAGGGGAGAGACTGGGTCTGGTAAGTTCTCCACAACAGATAAAGCCCAAATTTAGTGGGGAAAGACACATACATGTTTTTCAATATGGTAAAATATAAATAGCATTTTTAAACCATTTTAGCCACTTCTACACACACAATTCACTGCCATTATATATATTCACAAGGTTGCATAACCAGAATTTCTGCACACATCTATACTGAAAGTTTGTACACTTTAGCCACTAACTTCCCCAATCGTCCCTCCTTCTAACCCCTGCTAAATACTTTAAGAATTTATGAATTTTCCTATTCTAAGTACCTCATACATGTGTAATGTGTTCTTTTGTATCCAGCTTATTTCACTAAGTATAACGACCTCAAGATTCACCTGTGTGGTTCTATCATCCATCCATCCATCCATCCATCCATCCATCCATCCATCCATCCATCCATCCATCCATCCATCCATCTATCCATCCACAGCAGTACACCAAAGGTTTTAATTTCTTCACATTCTAGTCAACATTTATTTTGTCTTTGATCTTATTTTTTGGTAGTTGCCATCCTTGTAAACATGGAATTGGTATTTTGATCCTGTTTCGATATGCAATTACCTAACAACTAATGGTGTTTAGCATCATTTTATCTTTTATTGATCATCTATACATCTTAATAGAAATATCTATTCAAATGCCTCGACCGTTTTTGAACTAGTTATTGTTTACTTTTTGTTCCCATAGCTGACTTGTAATATATTTTGAATATTCACCCCTTATTAGAGATATGCTTTGTAAATATTTTCTCCCATTTTATGTGCTATATTCACTAGCTTGATAATATTCCTGAATGCATAAAGATACTTTAATTTTGAGAAATTCCAGTTTATTTTCCCTTTGATAGCATATCCAATAAATCATTCTCAAGTCTAGTGTCATTAGTATTTATTTCCCCCTCAGGGAAGGGATTAGCACAAAAGATCAAGATGATGTTTCATGGGTGATGTGGTGGCAGGAGAACCCTGGAGAATACAATAATGTAATACATATGTATATATATAATATATGTATATTATATATATATAAGAAAGTATGCAAACTGCTGACATTTGTCAAACATTTATTTCACCTTATATTTTGTTATAATACTTCTATCATTTTAACATTTAAATATAGCACTTTGATTCTTTTTTCAGCTAACTTTTTTTGTATATGGGATAAGTAAATTCAATGCCATTCTTTTGCATGTGCATATTCAGCACTGGACATTAAGCACATAAATGGATAAAAAGACTAATTTTTCCCATTCAGTAGTCTTGATATTTTTTTAATTTGTCATGACCATATATGTGAAGGTTTATATGTTGACTGTCCTATTCCACTAGTCTATATGTCTGCCCTTTGTCAGTACTGTACTAGCTTTTTGAATTGTAGTATTTTGTCATCATTCTGTCATTGAGTAATTCTGAAAATAAATAGAAATATGCTATTATTGACATTATAAATCATATTGGTAGTATCTTTCAAGTCTAATAAATATCTTCAATGGCATCAAAAATCTTAAGTATGTGCCAAAGACTTCTATTTTTTCTTCAATGTTATTCCTCTCACATATGTATTGCCCTGGGCTTTACTCTGATCGAATAAAACACAAAACCATCTTATTAAAATTGCAAAACTTTGCAAAGGTTGGCAAAATTTGGCAATCACTGACCCATTTCTCTACCTTTATTTCTTAATTTGTTTTTGGTCCCAGTCACATTGGTTTCCTTTCCCCCCACCCCAACATGTCAAGAAGTCCGTATACATCACCCTGTACATATACATATGCAGTATTCAGTAAGGTTAGCACTACATATCCCATGTAAAATAATCGCCTCTTCCTTCTCTCTTTCTTGCCCTTTCTATTATTTTTCTTTATGGCACATACCACCATCTGATACATTACATATGTGCTGTTTTGATTGTCCTCTGCTCTCACAACCACTCTAGAAAATAAGTTTTATGAGAACAGAACCAAAAAATGAATGAGTGAATAAGTGAATAATATATTTTTTAAAGTATATAGAGAGTTCCTATTTATTCAACTAACATTTATTGAGAATTTACTGCAAACTAAGTACCCCCACTGAAAGCACCATGGACGTTAAACACATAGACCTTATTAAATCCTTGCATAAATATAAAACAAAATTAAATGGGCTTTTAAACAGGTGAAACAGGTGGTGGGAAGGTTGGATAGTCTCTTAAAAACAAGTCTAACTTTTAAGACTTAAAGACACATCAAGATTCTGAAGGCAG
This sequence comes from Uropsilus gracilis, assembly GCA_004024945.1. Classification (NCBI taxonomy): domain Eukaryota; kingdom Metazoa; phylum Chordata; class Mammalia; order Eulipotyphla; family Talpidae; genus Uropsilus; species Uropsilus gracilis. Next base: position 11,761 of record PVHY01009852.1, read on the forward strand.
AGTACACTGCCCCACATATAATTACTCCTACCATCTCCATGTTTATATTTTTATTTCCAAGGAATGGTTCAATGAAACTAGTTATTCATTTTTGCTCTTCTGAGTAGACAAGAGTGAAAAAAAAGCTCATGAAGGGCAATTCCTTTATCCTTCTGTTATAGACTGCTGGGTTCTTCTCTGTAGGTTCCAACTCCACATAAAAGAATTTATTAAACTCATATACATGATAAGCAAGCCTAGACATGATTCATGATTAAACACATGATTTATTAAACTCATATACAAGATAAGCAAGCCTAGAGGAAGGTTTGGGACTGGCTGTCCAAGGGGAACTATAAAAGAATTTTTATTGAGAGGTAGGTTAGAGGAAAATAAGGTTATAATATATTCTGGGTCTTGCCACTCTAGAGCATGCACAAATGGTTATATGTTTCTTCATATATTTTATGTTTTACTATCTTCTTAGGTTTTCATCCATAAGTATGAATACTAGTAGCAAAGTAATGAGATACTGGTTACTCCTCTTTCAGAGCCTTTATTAACTTTGCACACATGCCCAGGGTCACCACCCTTTCCAGGATATTGTGGGCAACTGGAGTTAAAGTTGAGTATTTGGTCAAGGTATATGGTCAAGATTTGCCAAGAAGATGGCATTGAAATGTATCCATTTGTTAATCTGGTGGGGCATATCAGTGTTGTTAAAACAAAATATGAAAGATTCTTCCCACTAGGACACAATCCATCTGTTTGAAGCTAGATGCAATGTAACCAGCTGAAACTTCAAACCAAAAGGTGAGCTAACATCCAGGATTGTTAAAGCAAATACAGGTTCTTTGTACCTGTACACATAGTTTAACTATACTAGACTATTTTACTTTCACAAATATCAGGCTGGCCATCAGGACCTACTACAGTCTGCACATCTGGCTCAGGACTTCTGATCTCCTGTGGGGCTGTAACAGACCCTGACACAAAAGAGTGGGTCTCCTGTCCTTTAGAGAAAGAATTCACCAGAGTTCTAAGTGTATTTGAAATAGGTGGGGTTTTATCAAAAGTTTATGTGTTAGCTTTCGAACTTCTTCCTCTGCATAAGTCTGAAGTAATCATTAGTTAGATCTAACACTTTTTGTCTAGCAGGTGCCTCTGGTTCATGATATAGCCAGATGAAGATGGGTGTGATTTTCTTACTGGATTCCTGTCTATTGAAACTATAGAATACACTCCAGAGTGACATGGGCAAGTATGTTGAAAGAGGCAAATTTATTTAGAGACACAGAGACAGATCATAAAGGAGATAGAAAAGATAGGATGGGATAAATTACTACATAGTTAATACAGAAATCTTATTTTATAAAATGTCCCATGAAGACTATAGAATCCCATCAGTTTTTAATTATGATTGGCTTAAGTCACAGAGAGGAGGGACATTCTTTGTTCAAGTTTTGCCCATGAACTTATTCTATGCTATGTTAATATCCTTTCCATGCGTTTGCTTCCTTCAGACCCCAGGTGTTTTTTTCCTTGGCATCTTCACATATGGCCATGTTAGAAAAATCGCTTTGATGCTTATTTTTCTGATGGTCCTTTCCCTTTTTTTTTTTTTTTCATGTTACTTTTTAAAAAATCTCTTGAGTCTCCAGTCAGTTCTTTATTTCCTCAAAGTGTAAAAATCATTGTCTTATGTCATCCAGAATTATATTAGTGATATAGGAAGGGACCTGGGACCAGAGAGGACTCAAGGTTGAGTGAAAAATAAACTTGGGCCACAGACAAAGAGGATTGCTGTGTGCCCTCCTACCCAAGTGTTGTCTTGACTGCAATCTTCACTCCTTCCTTCAGGCACTGTTCCCCACCTCAGCTGATGGCGCCCTAAACAGAGACTGAGTATGAAGGACTTGGTGAAGGATCTCCTGAGAGTCTAAGCAGTACTGCAAGCAAGTTGAGAGGTAAGCAAAGGAGTTTCAAGGAAGGAGAATTGGAAACCAAGGGGGAAAAGAAATGTTTGCGTAAATGTTGACTTGCATGATAAAACAGAGAGAAATTAAGGTTTCCCAGCATCAAGTAAAGAAATTTTTAAGGTTTATAGAGGAAGAAGCTTGCCCCTGGTTTCCTAAAGAAGGCTCAGTAAATGCTGAAACATGGAAACAGGTGGGAGAGACAATTCATCATGTTTTTGCTATAAATGGTTCTGAAGGAGTTCCCATTGATGCCTTTGGGTTATGGCCCCTCATATGTGACCATCTAGACCCTAAGGCTGAGCATGAAAAATGGACCACATCCCCATCCCAGACCCACCTCCCCCTGCATCTCAGCCATCGATAGTGGTGACAGCTGCCAGTCTCCATGCTAAAGGACCCCTTGCTTCCCCAGGACCAGGAAGCTTTGGAGGATGAGGCAGCTCAGTATCATAGCGATGGGGTTTTCCAGCAGCTGCCACATCTTCTCCCACCAATTTGTATCCGCCCATTACCTGTCGCCACTCTCCAAGTTATGGAAAAGGGGGAGAAGACAGAAAACAGGCTTCTCTTAAGTAAATCTAGTAATGAAACCACTCCTCAGATGGGGGATGGGGAACTCCTTCGCTTTTTGGAGCAGAGGTTATGGCTGCTAGAACAAAAAGTGGCAAATCCTAAAAATCCCCCACCCGCTTACCCACTCCATCAGAACCTTAATGCAACACAGCCAGTTAATCCAGGCCTGACAGAAATTCAGACACCCAGGCAGAGTGCCTGGGGGCAGCTTCATGGGGAACAGATGGAAGAGGAAGATACACTGCCTGTTTGGTCTTCCGGGTAGTGGAATATCCCATTCCCAATAATCCCAGTCAGATTTGATGACAGCATAAAAAATTGATTTTAAACAGATAAAGGAACTAAAATTAGTGGTTTCTCAGTATGAACCCATGACTCCCTATACATTAATTCAGCTTGAATCATTATCTTCTGAAAATCTAATGCCTGACAATTGGAAAATGCTGGCATAGACCTACTTAGAGGGAGGTGATTATCTCCTATGAAAAACTGACTGGATGGAGGGATGTAAACAGGTAGCAGCTCACAATATACAAAACGGAAATGGTATTCTGTATGAAATGCTAGTCGGGGGAAGGTCAGTATGTCTCAGTAACTGCTCAAATTATCTTCCCCTTGGAGCATACGCACAAATTTCAGCCCAAGCAATGGCAGCCTGGCATAGATTAAAAGCTGGTAATCAAACAGCTACATTTCCTAACTTAAGGCAAGGCCCTGATGAGCCATCCTCAGACTTTGCACATCACCTTCTAACTGCAGCAGGGCTAAACTTTTAGTCAAACAACTTGCATATGAATATGCTAATTCGGCATGTCAAGTCGCTATTTGGCAGGCAATGCAAGTCTAAAGACTCAGGCTCGTTGCAAGACTGTATCTGCCTATGCGCAGACATTGGTACTGGCTACACTCAGGGGCTGGCCATGGCTGCTTCCTTACAGGAGATGACACTTAAGGATCTACTTCAACAACAGCAGGCTAGGGTCCACTGGCAAAGAGCAAAATCTGGGACTCTGGGTACTTGTTTTGCTTGCAGCAATGCTGGGCATTTTGCCTGTGAGTACCTAGTTTCCCCACAAACTGTGACAGCTCATGCTGCACCCACAGTGCCAGACATCTGTCCCAGATGCAAAAGGGGCCAACATTGGGCTAATAAATTCCATTCAAAAAGAAATAGTGCCAGCAATCCCATTCCTCCCCGTCAGGGAAATGGGTTGAGGGGCCAGACCCAAGCCCCGACAAATGTGAGGGCCCAAAACTCCCTACTAGTCCCCTCATATACACCCAGGAGCTCTGGAGAGCCACCGCAGGCAACCCAGGATTGGATCTTTGTCCTTCCTCCTTTACAATACTGACCCCAGGGCTGGGCACGGTGGCTCGTGCTTGTAAGCTTCAGCCTATGAAGCGGCCGGGGCCAGGAATCGCGGTTCGAGTCCCGCCTGGGGCCCATAGTGAGACCTGGTTCCAAAAAAACAGCTGGGCGTGGTGGCGCACGCCTGTAATCCCAGCTACCTGGGAAGCTGAGGCTGGGGATGGCTTGAGTCCGTGGTACCCCGGGCAACGAGAGCCTGCGGTTCCACAGGCAAAAATAGCGAGACCTAGTCTCAAAAAAAAAAAAAAAAAATACAATACTGACCCCAGGACCCACTCCCTGATAATACAATTGGTCTTCTTCTTGGGCGCAGTAGTACCTCCCTGAAAGGTTTATTGGTAGCCCTAGGTGTCACAGATCGTGATTACTCTGGGAAAATAAAGATCATGGCACACTCTCCAAAAATCATCACGGTTATCCATCACAGCAAAGAATAGCACAACTAGTCCTATAGCTTTGCTATAACAAAGCTTGCCAGCCCAATAGGGGAAAACATGGATTTGGCTCATCAGATGTTTTTTGGGTTCAGCCCATAGGAAGCAACAGGCCTATGTTAGCCCTACATATTAATGGAAAGTCCTTTGAAGGGCTCCTTAATACCTGTGCGGATGTTTCGTGCATTAGCCTGAAACAATGGCCATTTCATTGGCCCCAAAGACCTGCTATGACTAGCCTCTAGGGTATAGGCCAAACCACCAACCCTCCTCAGAGTTCTGCCCTGTTGGAATGGGAAGATAATGAAGGCCATTCAGGCACATTCCAGCCTTATATAGTTTCGAACCTGCCTGTCAATTTGTGGGAAAGAGATGTAATGGGGTCCATGGGAGTTTATCTCCATAGCCCAAGCCCTCAGGCAATGCAGGCATGCTAAATCACAGCCTTCTCCCCCACCAAGGGTTAGGGAAAAAAACAAAACCTATACAACCAGTCCCTAATGAAGAGCACAGGGGTTTGGGATATTTTTAGCAAGGGCCGCTGCTCTGCCTGCACTTCTTGAGGATGCTGTCTTATGAAAAGACAAGTGCCCTGTGTGGATAGATCAGTGGCCCTTAACTCAAAAAAAACATGCTGCGCAAGAATGCTAGTGCAGGAACAGCTCACCTTAGGACACATTCAACCTTCCACATCACATTGGAACTCTCCCATCTTTGTTATTAAAAAGAAATCTGAAAATGGAGATTGTTACAAGATCTTCGAGGCATTAATGCTACTATGCAAGTGATGGGGCTCTTACAACTGGGTCTTCCCCATCCTTCAGCTATTCCAAGAAACTTATACAAAATCATTATAAACCTAAAAGACTATTTTTATACTATTCCCCCCAGTTCCTGCAGATTGCCAGAGATTTGCTTTCAGTGTCCCTTCTCAAAATTTTTCAGAACCATGGGATCAATATGAATGGAAGATTTTGCCTCAGGGCATGGCCAAGAGCCCTACTCTTTGTCAAAAAATTGTGACCAGGGCCCTAAGCCCTCTTTGCAGGGCTTTTCCAATGATAACTTTTCTTCATTACATGGATGACATCTTCATATGAGCCCCTACTGCTAGCTGCCTTTTCAAGCCAAAGTCAGCCTGGCCTTGTGATTGGCCTTGTGATTGCACCTAATAAAATAA